>JAAGAY010132737.1:0-23499 GCA_011801015.1 Ardeotis arabs | reverse complement strand
CAACCTGATCTAGTGGGGGATGTCCCTGCTCCTTGCAGGGGGGTTGGACTAGATGACCTTTGAAGGTCCCTTCCAACCCTAACCATTCTATGATTCTATGATTCTATGTTTCGCTGTAAGCAAATTTTCCATTGTTCAAGTTGATGTTGTTACATAAAAAGTGAATGAACTAAGGACTGTCTGTGAATGAGTCTATATATTATGGTTTAATCAACTAATTGCCTGTGATGAAGCAATATTCAAAGTAGCAAAGGAAACTGATGGGGAAAAACATCTTTCAAAGACATTTTAGATTAAATAGAAGTGACTGAGAATCAAGAATAAATGTTGTAAAATTCTTGGAACTGAAATGGGTTAATAAGTTTATGACCTCAAGCAGATAGGGTTGTGTAGGAACTTAAGAATTCCTAGCCTGAGATGGACACATCATCCTGTGTCCTTTTATATTGCTATTAGCTTTTTTTTTCCTAGATACTTGCAAAGATGATAAATATTATCCTAATGCTTGTTATCAGTTGCGCAGTAGAAAATCTAAATTATCAGGTGCTGAAATATGTGGCTTTGATAACCTTTGATAGATTCTGTTTAAGGAGTATCACTGATAATACTAAACTATCTTATTTATAAAACACATAATTTCAATATTTCTTAAAAGAAAATGGCTAAGCTATTGACTTCATTAGTATCTGAAGAAGCTATAGTGGTATAACTATCATAATCATATGATGGCTACAGTGATATGTTCATTATATTCCTTCTCATGTGAAGTACTCCAGAGGTCAGCGACAGGGAAAGTGTTTTTGGAATTTACTTCAGAAATTCAGTGCCTAAAGACTCTCAATAAATAGTCATATTGTATTTGTTGCATATTTTTGGTAGAAAATGACCATTAAAATACCCTGAAGTGACCAAAGAGTGGGTGTGTGGGGATTTCATAAGTCCAATTGCACTACTGCTGTTAGGGGTGAGAGTAAAGAGAGAATGGAGTTCTTCTGAGCTGACTTAATATGGTGCTTGAAGGCCCAATGAACACTTGTGTACATTAAATGTGCTATTGTTTGTTAGCTAACAAATTTTAAATTAAAGTGTTTGAAATATGCAGCAAAATGCTTTTACTGTGTAGAAATAAAAATAATTAGAAAAGGAATAAAGAAATGTTTTTGTAAGGGCAATGTAAGAGGCTAGGGTAGTTAGAAATAGGGAATTTGCTTAGTGGTTCATGTAATTGTAAATGCAATTATGCCATTAGTCTTTAAAAATAGCGAGAATTATCCCTGTATAGTATCCTAAGAAAATATCAATACTTCCATTTAATCATAGAGTAGCTCTTTTACCAGTCTGCATATGCCATCAACATTTTTAAACTATGTGCAAATACAATTGAATGCTAGATACATTTTCGTCTTTGCTAGATGTATAGAATTGCAGTACTTGGTTTATCTAGCCCAAATATCATATTGCAAAGTAAGAACTAAAAAAAAAAATGATCTTTTAAAAATATCTGATAATTAGACAAAACATAATTGTATAATAAGCCTTTTATAGGTGATATTCGTGTTATTCTTCAAATAAGATGACTAAATAAATAGCGAATTAGATACAGGTACATTAAATATCTAGATCAGGAATTAGTTTAGGCTGAAAAAAAAAAATCTAATCAGGAATTAGTCAGGCTGAAAAAAACTTTTACTAAACACTGCCAAGAACTCAAAAAATAAATGGAAGTGGTTTGAAATTACTGAAGAAAATGAATGTCTCACTTGAGCCTATAAAATTTTAGGAAGTGCAATTTTTTTTAAACATAGAATCATAGAATCATAGAATGGTTAGGGTTGGAAGGGACCTTCAAAGGTCATCTAGTCCAACCCCCCTGCAAGGAGCAGGGACATCCCCCACTAGCATGAGCATTTTCATTTTCTAGTTGTACATGTCTTAGAAAGGATGAGTCTGTAGCTTGCCCATTGTTCCTGAGGTCTTGACTAGATTTTCCTTCTGTATGAAAGTACATTTTAGTTCCTGTGTGACTTTTAATCTCTGAGTTTTATCGGAAGTAACGTCTCTTGCTATTGACAGTCAACTGGTGAAGTAGCACCAAGGTCCTTGCAGGTATACATGGGATCTTGACAGCTATTGTTAGAACATGAGCTCCAAACTAACCTCTGAATGTAGAAATGCAGTTGCTAAGGCCAAGAGTGCGAAACAGCTCTTCAGCTCCTGCAGGCAACTTTTCTTTTGTCAAACCTGTAAAAGATACTTGCCTAAGAAAAGATGGTATCCTGTGCCGCTACTGCAAACCAACAGACCATTTTCCAGACCTCTGGAGTTCCTGGTACTTTTATATTTAAAATAAACACCATGCCACACTTGATTCTTCATAAAAAAGGGAGCAGATGTAGGCGTGCCGTGGTCTCCAGGCTCAGGCTTGTGGAAACAAAACTTGTGCAGATAAGACACCAGTTACTCGTTCTTTTCCTTTTCTAAATGACTTAAGCAGGTCATTCTCTGAGCCACTGTTTCTTTACTAACCTCATGAAAGTGGAACACCTTGCTTTAAATCTAATGTGGCTAAATAGAGCCAGCAATAAGTGACTATGTAATGTGCACCTGAGAACTGCTCCACAGGCAAGGACTGTTCCTCTAAGTATGCTGGATAAAGCATATAAAAAAACTTCTAGCTTCATTAATTGGCTCCGTATGTGGCAATTTACAGCTTATGTGGAGGTGATTTTTCCTCATGAAAAAGCTGATTACATTACAGCTCATTAACAAGAATACCTTTGTTACTGAAAGTTTCTCTTAAGCATTGCTAAGGCTCGCTATGACCTACTTCTAATGCTCTTAGAGTTCTCAGATTTCTCATTTTTATTTAAGTACCTACCTTACATGTGATTGGCTGCAGGATAAGACAGGCTCACTGTCTAATTTTAGATTGGAAGATGTAGGTTTTCTTCTGTGAGAAATAAATTCAAAAATAACTTTTTAGATCATAAGATGCTGGCAAGTTTATGGAAATAGTTCACATTTCCATTCTAGCACTTGAGAAAGGGGAACAGCAATCCTGAACATTTATAACTCTGTTCTGATTCTTTGTATTCGGATGAATACATATTTTCTCTATCTCTGGCCCCAAAAGAGTTCCTTCTCAGGAACTTTTCTGTTGCTTGTATTGCCAAAAGCAGTATTTCTTTCTGGAAGATTCTGTAGAATTGAGTGGGAATTAAAAAAAGAGGTTTTAGAGAAATTTAAAGGGATTTAAAAGCAATTTCTGTGGAGTGCTAAATAACCTAATGCAGAATTAGTTATTTAATTTTTTTGCTAGCCTACAAATCCTGTAGTTTGAATATAATTTTCTGTTTAAACACCCTAAAGATGCTGAACACTTCAGTATATATGAATTTCTATTTATTTTTGCACATTTCTTTCATGGAGAAATGGACTTTCTGTAAGTTATTGACATATATTATTTAGACATTCCTGAAGTATTGTATCCCAATGCAACTTTGGATTTCTGGGGATTTATATATGAATGTTACCTTTTGCTGACGTTAGTAGAAATGAATTCTTTTCAGTGACAATGGTATATATGTCTACAGACCCAGAATGGTCTAACAGTGGAAGGAAAGACGTGACCCAAATAGCAGACATCTTTCTGACATCTTTCTTTGGACCCCTTTGAGTCATTTTACAGGGAAACATAAGATGGCACTTTGTACATGATCTTCTACAGATCCTCAGCTTCCATCACTGCAATGAGGCATACACAATAATTCAGGGATATACATTTAAATTAATTGCCTCACTTCAAGGCATGTACTTCCTTCAGATTGCACTGTTTGAGTTTTCAACTTTGTGCTTGTGTGTAACTTGCTGAATACTGAATGTATGACTTACACATGAACCTGGAGATGTGCTTCAGCATCTTGGAAGCAGTAGTTCAGGTGAACACACCCACAATCCACAATAAAACTATGAGTGAATAAATTCAGGGTCCACACAGAGTAATCTGCATTCAGAGAGCTGCATGATGATTTGCCTCTGATCAAGGCCATAAATCCTTAGATGGATCTCATTCTCAGAGCTGCATAAATTTCAGATTTGTGTAAGGCTATTGTTCATGTTGCTCAATGTCTTTGCTTTTGTTGGTTCTGCTTTAACGCACAGTTAATCTGAGTCTTTTTTTACTATATTGCACCTTTTTTTCCTTCCTTTGGCTTTTATATACATTCTCTAATGGTTGCACTTAGCAGATAATATTTCATGTTATCAAAAAAAAAAAATCAAGAGCCGGTCTAAAAGAAAGTCATTCAGATTGGAAGAATCTGTTTTGTATAAGTATATTATTATTAGTGGCTTTAAAGGATTATCAGAATCCTCCATATTTACAGTAGATTTCTTTGTGAAGAAGGTCAGGTAATTAGGGGAACATAAGTTTCACTAAGACAGTTGAATACAATGAATTTACCATTGAACATATTTACAAGGTAAAGATGCCTTTGCAGTCTTCTTACAGTAATGCCACATACAACATTCAGCTAATTTGCAATGGAGATATTGTTATAATTAGACTGTGATAAATCTTTATACATAGATAAATAAAACTTCACCAAGTTCCATGTGATGCTTGAGGACTTGAACCTGGGCCCTGCATAGATTTAAAGGACTATATTCTATACATGATGGTATTATTCCTTTTGACTGAATTTTGTTTGTGTTAGAGGACTCCAGCATGAAAGGATCACTTGAACAGCAAGTTGCAAAAGTGGGGTTCAGGTTTCAACTACAGATGGTAATAAGTTAAATAATTTCTTCATTCATGGTCCATTTAATCACAAACCATGACATAGTACTGATGCCTCACACAGAAATGCAAAAACCACACCCAGGACACTGTGGGGCTGGGAGCTGCTGGGTATCAGGAGGACCAGGTGCTTCCCATGGGGCTGGCAGGGCAGGACTTGGCTCTGTCCAGAGCTGTGGGAAAATTCTGTCTGCTTTCTGATTCTTGCAAAAAACTTAAGTCTTACAACCCATTATACATAATTAGCTTTCATGGTACCATTATCATCATAAGGACTGAAAGATTTATATGTATTGGTCACGGACTAATATTTTCACAAACATTGTTCTAATATGAAAAAAATGTAAGCATCATTATTTTAAGAACCCTTGTTATGAATCTAAGATTAAATCTATAATTGTACTCCTGAACTAGGGAAACGCTACAAAAGAAAGCTTCCATTTGATATGTAATATTCCTAAATGACACACGAGCAGTTAAATCCCATCAAAGAAAATGAGTTTGTGCATGTGCTCAAAATCCAGTACTTGCAAGCGACTTGCTGAATTGGTGCCTTGTCTGTCAAATTGTTCTACAAAAATATAGAACTCTTGGCCATTTCAGAGATTTGGAAAAAAGATTTTTTTTTTTTTTGAGATAACAGAGGACAGAAGTGTCCTCAGGACTACATGATAATTCTTTTGAATAATAAGAAATAAAGTAAAATGGCTTGCTTTGTGAACAGATGCTAGTGCCTATGAATTCAAACATACGTGTTCGGTGGCAAAAAAGAGGTTTTATCTGAGGTTCATGGAAATTTTCTAGTGAACATATTTTTGCTGATCTGAAGTCCAGGTGAAATATTTATTTGCTTTTGCAAGGAAAATTTGATTTCTCAAAGGCAAGCTTTCCATATCTTTAATAATGGCATTGAAAACGAAAATAATTTCAGTTTATTTGTTTTCTTGTATGCTCTACTAAGAGGATTTGTTTTGTTTGTTTGTTTGCTTCCCCTCTGCAATTTGGATTTCTCAGCCACATTACATCTTCCAAGCGACACCATGACCAGAAAATATCTCATTGCAATTGCCTCTCTTTGCCACAATCAAGATTATGATTCATCACAGCATGATGGGCAGTAACAGAGACATCAGGAAGTCTACTTTGTAAAGGACCACAGGAGGGAATAAAACAAACTGCAATTCTTTTATGTCTCTAAATCTCATTACAGTTTCTATTAGCTTTCAATTTTTAGCTGACAGCATGTCCGTGGTCACTTTAGTCAAAAATGACTTTTTAGAAATTTATTATCATTGAATTGTCCACAGAGAATGTATCTGCCTTCAGATGTTGATGGTTTTTGTTTACGCTTCATTTACAACTTAGCTGTGATTTGTTAGGCTCATGAATCAAGAAACTCATTCAGGAAGTAGTATAGACTTGCATAATTAAGCCTAACATGGAGACACACTGGTGACAGTGACAGCTGCCCATATGGTCTACTTATCTGGGTAACCTGAAAGTTAAACGGCAGAGTCACAAGGCAGAAAAGATAGTGGTACTCATTGTTTTTACTCATTGGCGTGAGAAAGGCAAGATGTTGTTCATACGCAGTTATGCAGGTGTTCAAAATGCAAGTTTGCAGCAGTCTGTGTCCTCAGATTCCCGTGTCCAGCTATATATACACACTTGACCTCCCTTGGACTCACTGGGTACAGCTCCTTCCTGACAGAGGAAAAGAAGGAGTTACCTTTGCTTGTGGATTAAGAAAAATCTAAGTAAGAATCAGAGGAGGTGGTGTTATATAATGGAAAACTTTTGGAAACAGAAGACTAAGACTTCGGATTGTTTTGAGAGGTTAACACTAGAGCAACGCACATAGTAGTCTATAACTTTTCAGTGTCTCAGGATAATCTCCAAGACAGTAAAATGACCAGATGAGCATTTCAAACGTTATCGTAACACTCAATGGAAAGAAATACCAAGTTAGACACAGGAGCTTACATCCTTTGGGCGGTCACTGGTAAGTGAGCTGGCACCCTGCTGAAATGAAAAGGGCAGTGACATTTGCCTGCTTTCTCAGAAAGCTCTCTGTTACGTTACAGGCACGTCCAATATCTTAGAGTCTCATCTGTAGCTGTGAGGGGAGTCAAGCTCTCACTGTGTATGAATGAAATAACTGCATACACGTGTAACTTTATGTGTATAGGATCTTGTTTATTGGTTTAACAGGATTTGATGCATTCTTGTATCTTACTGCAGTTTCTAAAGGCAGATTGACATTCATATGAAACTGTTGAGAACATAAGTTTGGCCCATAATTGCTACCCATGCTGAGATCATGGAAACAGAACAGCTCCTCTCCCCTGTAAACAACCAACCAACCAAAACCCAAAAATACTTTTTAAAATTTTCTGAATAATTTTTGAGTTTTATGAGCTGGTAGCAGGAGAAGGCAAAAAAAAAAAAATCCTTCACAAGAGAATTTGCAAAAAAAAGCTAAATCTAGAAATCAGTAAACATGCAAACACTATAATGCTATTTTCTGCAGTCTCTTTGTAGAGTAGAAGTGCACTTTAAGGTAACTCTGCCATTACCATCCATGTTTATTTACTCCTTTGATAGCAGATTTCTTCCTCGTGCATTAAGTGACTACATTATACTGTGCAAAAACACTATTGGCCTAACCTCATTGGTTTTAAAACAATATGTCAGTAAATTTGTCTTTTTCCACTCCCTTTTATTTAGCATAATGTTAATAACAAAGTTATCTGACAGGATTATGAGGTGCGTTTCTTGACATTGATGAAACTATTATTGTAGTTTGACTCGTCGAATGTTAAGTGGTCAGATTTGTGCAAAATAGTATTAAGGATTTTATATGTTTTGCATAAGATAAATGAAAACATATTCTGTACAAGTGTGCAGGTTGAGTGTGCCACTTACTGTTATGGCTTAATATTAATATTATACTGTAACTACATAGTAGTAAAAATGTGTTTCATAAGGATATATGTTGTAGTTTCAAAATGACGTAAGCCACATAGACAGAAACAATTTTTATGTCCGTTTACTGTGTGAATAGCTTTCGCTTTTTTAAACTGTTAGAAAAATGAAAATATAAAACTTCCTACACTCTAAGATTTTGCTTTAGTAGTATTTGCTAAAAGAAGCAGTTACCATCTATACTTACCCACATTTTAAGAAAGATCATAACATTATCTCATTCTTAGTTTCCTGCAGAAAAAGGGAGATAGTTAGAGACGCTCTTATTAGAGGTGAAGCCTGTATAATGATGCCATGGTTTTCAGCTCAAATATCTGCTTAGTATCTTCTTTATTGCTGAGTTTTTGACCATCCAGACACAGACAAACAAAATTGCAGCTCTAAATCTGATTAATGAAATTAAGATTAATGACCAAGGAGGATAAGATTTCCTCATGCTGATGATGTAATGCCGTTTATAGTTTGGTCCAAGGCTAGCCTACACCTACCATTGGCTCTATCTCTCTTTGTAATGAAGAAGTCAATGTTTCAAAAAAAGGCAGGATGCAAAATTAACTCTGTCACAGAACAGGTTTTGCTTGCATTTTTAGGAATGTAGTAACAACTTCTGAAAGTGAGAGTCTCAGAACTTTAATGTTCCACTGAAAAACTACTATTTTCTAGACTTCCTTTCTGAAGACCAAGTGGTGCATAAAATCTTTTTCTAATATTCATTCAAAATATGCAAAGTTATGTAATGAGAGGACTTACCTCTTTGATTGCATTACTGTGTTACAGACGCTCTCTTAATAATATGATGAGTTTCAAATATTGTAAACATTGACTAGCTTCACTTTAGAAAAATGGATAGAGCTGAGCCACAAAACATCTCATATAACATTTTTTTCTTCATACATTTCTTGATTTGAGAACATGTTCAACTGCATGTTGTGGAACACTTGTAGTTACTGTAGGATTTTTAATGATTTATCTAGAATTGGAATGTGAAAATCTTCAAATACAGATTTTTTTTTTTTTGTAGTACAAAGAATTTCTATTTTCCTAAACTGTGCTGGACTTACTTTGAAATTTCTAGCGAAAATTCAAACAGACAAGGTCAGTGTGACTTCAGTTTTTGTAACTAATTGTAATTGGAGGTAACGTTCCTCCATTTTATGAACAAAATCTAGTATTTAACAATGAATTGTTTTAATCTATTTTCTTTTGTTGGTCATTTGCAAGGAGGGAAATGTACTGCAAGAAAAAATGAGAGAGTTGCCCACAGTCACATGATATGTCAAAGGCATAGAGAGATATAAAAAATTAGGTCTATAGCACTCTGCCAAGTCTTTTGCTTTATTTGCAGAGGCATGTTGTTCACCTTGAAAAATGCTTGACTTGGAAGTAGTTTCTTGAATTTTTATTACATTAACAATGGTAAATAAAATAGTACTTTTCATATGGCTCGAGAAAAATTTTAAAGGGTTCTGTGTGTTCCGGGATTAACTGTTTAGTGAGAATTAAATAATAAATATGTGTCTTTTCTTCCACTCATTAATAAAAGAAGTAAAAGTGAAAGAAGAGAGGAAATCTATTCCACTTAACATGAGACTATGAATGGGGAAAAAAAAAAGGAAAGGATATTTAGTAAAGGCTTTATAAAAAAAGAACAACAATACTCCAACAATTACTAGTGTAGGAAAATGGACTGAAGGGGAAAATTTAGGAGAAATGGATCAAGGATATGTGCTAGAAGGGACTAGGGTTCTTTAAAAAATTAACAGTTTTCAACTACAAGCAAAACCGATTCAAAAATCAGGAAAATTATCTGAGAATGATGTTTATGTTGCCAAAGATGATTTTGATTATAGTTCCAAGGAAATGTTCTTGCAATTCTTGGAGGTTCAGGCTGGATGTAAGGTGGATATTTGACATGTAAATGATTTCTTCATAGCTAAGGAGAGCATCTTGCTGTAAACACTTGGTTCCATGTTAACCATACTGCATAGGTATGGAATGAGTCATGTCATTTCTTCTTTGAAGAGCTGATATACTGCTTGTTCTAGGGCCAAGGGAAAACTTTTAGCTAAGTGATGGACAAAGTAGTGTCTTTCTTACAGGAGTTATATTGCAAACAGGCCAACCCCAGATGATGCTAATAATAGGGTAGATGGGTTAACTAGGAGAAGGAAAAATAAGCCCGGTTAAGGTATTAATCAAAATATCAGGGTTAAACACAGAGATAAAACATGTTAGACAGTCTTTAGAGAACTAGTACACTTCATGAAAGGTTTTCTTCAACTGCGACTGACAAATATCCCTCTTCAAGAGAGTGAGAGAAAGTGGAATTTAAGGCCAGAGGGAAGGAAACTGCTTAAGGGCAAGAGATGAAGATGAAATGTTTTACTATAGAAGAAACAGGTAATTTTTACTAGGACATTTTCCTCTTCCGAATAAGTTTGCTAATTGAAAATATTTACCATGCTAGTTACTTGCAAAGATCAAAAATGCTGATTAAGTTTTTAGCCAATCTGCAAAAGATTGTCAGATAGCTAGGGTCTTCTTTTTTGTCCTTCTGTGGTGAACAAAGGACTGAAATATGAGTTTTGTTAATTTTTTTTTGTTTGTTTTCCTAGAGTATTTTGCTGCTTGCATTTTAGCTTTAGGAAAACTGAAAATGTCAAATCTAATTGCCACTGATTCAGTTAGAGTATAATTTGGCATTCTCTGGGGTGTCTAACAGAAGGAGTAGGGAAACAGATCTGCAAAGATCTCTGTATTTGTAGTCTTAATGAAACCTTACATTTAAAGATGGCAAAAATATTCACCTTCTAGTTAAATGTTACACTCTGAGAAAGCTGTGATTGTAGTACATCTCTGAACAGAAACTCTTCCAGCCTTTCTTAGAAATTACTGTGTTTTTTTCTATTAATCCTTTATTGACCTTCAAGACCACTTTTTTCTAGGCAAGACCATTCCTACTCCATGTTAGTTCACAACTTACAAAGACAAGTGAGATGTTCAATACATTTCGAGCACTACTTTTGCTTGGAAAAACGACAATGGACACCAGGCCAGATCCTGGTGAGGACAGGCACTCTGTCGGTTCTATCTCTACTCGTGTAAGAATCGCAAGTGCAGACAGGGGCACTGGACCAGAAACCTATGTCACAAACTCATGTTGTTGTCGCTTGTTAGCTAACCTGTTTTTTTTGTTTTTTTGTTTTTTTTTTGCAATGAGAACAAAGTGTGAAAATAAATTGATATCTTATCTGCCCTTTGAGATTTTAACAATTTCCCCTGCAACATTTAGGATTAAAACAAAAACATGTATCATTTAGCAGAGAGCCTTCAGGCTGCTTTCTATTCAGCCTAACCAGTTTTTTAAAAAAGGACTCTTTTATTACTATTTGTCTTGTTCTACACCCAAAAGCTCATCAGATAAAATTTTTGAGACATAAGTAGATAATATAAAGAAAGAGATGTTAAGAAATAACAAATACCCTTTTCCTGTCTTAAGTTTGGGCATTATAGTGTTTGTTTTTTGTACTTATGTACTACATACATAAGGGTGAATAGCTAAAAATAATATTTGAAAAAGGATATGACAAAGTCAGGTGTTGCAACTAACTGATTGGGATAGATCCACAGAACAGACAAGTAGTCCGGACAATGACTTCTGTTGATAATGAGTGATGTGATTTTCAAAGCATAAGGGATCTATTTTCTGCCTGATGCACAGGAGTTTATATGCAGAGCTCCCTTCACAACAAATAAAGGGTCTGTCTATCTGAAACCCTGCACATGCTTCTGAAAATCTACCACATAATGTCAGTAGAAGATTTAATGATCTCTGAAACAAAAACAAGACTTAATGTGTTTCTGCAGTTGTGACCAGCTGGAATTTCCTTCTTTTCCTGTTGTAGCCGTCAGGCAGTAGTCATAGTTACAGGTAAATGACCTATTTGCAATAAAAATATACATTTTATACTCTTTTTCTTCACAGTACATGCACATGAAGGCCTACTTTTTGCAGAGGTTTTATGGAATTATACTTTGGGTGTTGCATCCTTGTTGCAGAGGTTTTTTATGGAATTATACTTTGGGTGTTGCATCCTTGCCCACTTCATCTTCTGTGTTATTTCCAAATTAAATCTGATCTTGTCTCAAAACAGGGTTTCTTAGTAGATATAATCAAATGATGACATGTTAGGAAGTACCAATGGGTTGTAAATCGAGAGTTCAGAGGAAACAGTTGTAAAAGCATGACATTAAGACTTTGAAAAAGGGGAAAGAAGAAACAGTCAGCTTTTAAAACACCTTGTCAATCTCTGGTGTGTTTTTAATTACTTTTGGTGAAGACCTATGCATCCGTACGGCTGCCAAAGCAGCATTTCAGGTCTCTGTTTCCATCCCTTGTCTTTGTGTCATTATGGTCCTCCTTCAGCAGTCACCAGTATCTTCCCAGCCAGGACTTTCCAGTGATACTGCTTCACAGATGGACAGATGCCATTGCCAGCCAGCTGGCAGCTACCTTCTGCATCCTCTCTGGTCGCCTCTGGTGAAAGCCGCAGCAACTCAGGAATACATAGCGATGTCAAAGCTGCATGTTATTTCTCACTCATCCTGTTTCTAATGGGTCTGTTTACACAGCATTTCACACAGTTCTGCGCTAAGACAAAAATTTAATCTCTTTCCAATACCAGAGTGGAAAAGACTCGTAACTACTGGTTTTGAGCCATTTCCAAACCATCAGGAGTAAATGGGACTCCAGAGAATTCTCTGGAACAGGAAATATTTGAAGTGAAAACAATCCCCCTTCAGCTGTTTGCAGAGATGTAGTCTCTGAAATTCTATACCCAATATCTCTCTAATTTCTCTTTATCCATATCTAAAGCTTCCTGTCTGTCTGCTGAAGGCCATTTGACAAGGGAAGCAGAGAGGCGGCATTTATAATATCTGTTTAATGTAACCAGAGGAGAATTTTATGATTTATAATATGCATTATGAATCTTAGAAAGAAAATGTGAAGCCAAACTGCAGATTAAGCAGGCAAGTAATGTAACTAATCAAACTGATTCTTATAATGTTTACTTGAGCATCATGTTCAATTCTGAATCAGAAATCCCAATCAATAAATACCATCTACATCCTTGTAATGAAGTTAAGTTATAGGGCAGTGCTCTGGTTGTAAGGTTTTTGTAAGACCCTACTAACTGGACGGCTTTGACTATATGTAATGTGTCGGAGGAGTACCCTGAATAGGACCGAAGTGTAGCACATAAAGATTTACGATTTTAAATGTGACCTGTTAAACAGCTGTGATTTGCTTACATGATATAACTGGTCTGATCCATTAAACTTGTTCCTTATCTTTTACTCCACACACTTTGCTGCTTTCTTTTAGATTTCCTTACTATGGATAACAAATTGGTGTGATGAACTTATCTCCTCACCTGACTTAAGTGCAAATCATGTCATTATGCTTAGCAACTTGCTGATAGCCAGTAGAATAATTGTGAGCACTATTGTAACGGATAAGAGTTGCATAGAAAATATTGTGATAATTGTAAAAATATTGAGAAAGGGGCTGTGAGGTTTTGACCATTTCTCAGTTTAGTGCTGTGACAATATACCAAGAAATCCAGCTTCTAATCTCCTGACATGTACCACTGGCCTCTGTGAAAGTTGGATCAGATGAAAACTGATGAAGAACCTCTGGAATTGCCTCACTTATAATTATTAGTAACAGAAAATGAGAAGGTGCACTGTCCCATTAAAAAGCCAGGCACCCGTGGCCAATTTGCCCTGCCAGTTGCATCGCAGGCAGGTGCAGGTTGTCTCTGATGCATTGTAGGATGGAAACTGTCTCTTGGCAGGCCAGGCGGTCGTATTCTGCCAGAAAAGAGGCTTAGTGTCCTTCCTTTTGAAAGCCACCCGGGTATAGCAGCACTAAAAACTCCCAGATCAGGATTTATTTTCTGAGCAAGGGTATACTTATGTGGCTGTGTTGGCATTTCTTAATAGCAGCTTCCTGACTAGTAAACACTGCGTGCTTTGGCCTGCCTTTCAAGGAGAGAACACCCATGGCAACTAGCATGTGTTAAATTTTGAGAAGCCACAGACAAATAAAAAAAAAATAGATGGGAAAATAAATTACTCTTTTAGGAGCTTGGAAAACCAGTGAGGAAGTGTGTGGAAGAAACACCTGTCTTAATAAATATGTAAAAAAAAATTCCCTTCCAGAAGAATGTCTCTGATGGAAAAGCAAGTCATAATTTGCTAGAGGAGACAAAGGAGGAGAGAAGAAAAAGACTGAGGTTAAGGAAGGACAAGATTGATATAACATGGGCAAGGGTACTTCAGTCAAGCTCTTTGCATGGCCCATCTTCCTTCTTCCAAAAAGTCGTTTGTGAATCTGAGTTTTGCTGGTTCAGTCTGTCGCTCTTGATGGCAGCCACAGATCAAGGACAAAATTCTTTTAGCATGGATTTCTGCCAGCAGCAGTCAACAGGAGGGCTTTTCTGAGCTACTTAACTGGTAAAGAGCACCTTTACACAACCTTTAGCCAGTTAATGGTACATTAATATTCAACACTGGATTTAATGAACTTTACTGAGCTTCTCAAACATAAACAGTAGTGGTGGTGAGAAGTGTGTGTTTCATGAAGGAAGGACTTAGCTCAGTCAAATGGAATCGAGTAGAGCTACTTTCTTATTTGCTCTCATGAGTGTCTCAGAGGCCCATAAATATGTGTGTTAGACTCCATGCAAATAGTGTATAGATGCAAATATTTATTTCTCCAACAATGATGAGGAAAATTATGACATTCACCCCATGTTGGATTATATCAACCTCGCTATATATCAGTCTGATGTCTTCCTGCACTGATTATGACTCTTTCAAAACTCTGTCTCGGGGGTATAAACAAAGGTATGAAATTGCTCAGCTAATTTCTCCCCTGCTGAGAGAACTGTACTTGTTTCTGCTATGCTCCTGAACTATTTTGAACATTTCACTTCTTACATACACCAATCTTGCGGAGTTGGCACCTGCACTGCCAGCTCTTAACTCCTCACATTTATCATTCTATTCCATAGCTACCTTGAAAGAAGCTACTGATAGCTTCCAAAACCCTGCAAAACCTACTGTGTAGACTTAGGTGTCTCTTTTTACATACTGATGTGTTTTCAATTGCCTTGATTGATCAAGTTGGAAAGTACTGAGGACCAGAACAGACATCCCTTCATTTCAGAGGCCAGTGGATGGAGTTGCATGTTTTAGGTTCAGGAATCTCCATATTGAGTAATAATCTAAGAAAGGTATAGGAAAAATGTGGATGAGGAATAGAGAGGCAGAATTTCTCCAGAAGAGAATCATGGTATGGTGGTGTTATGTTGGAAGATTAAAGGCATATATTTAAAAAATATTCTATCTTTAATGTAACTTGAGTACCCAGAATATTTATTGTTTTTCTTTTTTATCTCTGCAAATAATATGCATTTCTGCAGACCTCACCTTTCGTTACTGTTTGAGAATAGGGAGCTTTCTGGCAACCATGGGGAGAGGGACAAGTTTGTGGGTTTAATCTTTTGTAAGTTTGATCATAGAATCAGAATAGTTTGGGTTGGAAGGGGCCTTTAAAGGTCATCTAGCCCAATGCCCCTGGAAGGGGTAGGAGCATCTCCAACCAGATCAGGTTGCTCAGAGCCCTGTCCAATTGGGCCTTGAATGGTTCCAGAGATGGGACATCTACCACCGCTCTGGGCAACCTGTGCCAGTGTTTCACCACATTCATTGTAAAAAATTTCTTCCTTATGTCTGATCTAAATCTATCCTATTTTAGTTTTAAACCATTACCCATATCTCTATGAAGAACCTGGTTTGAGTGAGCTCTAAATTGTTACTTTCTTACATTGTAAGCTGAACATTTTTGTTGCTCGTTTATTTTAGCACTCATGAAATCTTACACTGTGTCAGTTTGATATTATGAAAACTGAATTCTCAGATGTTCAAAATCAAGCCCATCTGAGGTAATGATAATGTAAATAAGGTCTGCACAAAATGCTTGTGGCAGGATCACTTTGATGGTAATGAATAATGATTTAGTATCCAGAATGTCCATTCAATCCTTGGTTCGTGTAGGCAAAACTGTCTTTTACTTCTTTCAATGGTACAGCATAATGAGGACTTGCAAATATTGTTCTGCTACCCCAAGCAGTTCTCAAAAGTGACTGAAATCACAACATTGCATCACGTTGGCCTTCCTGTTACAACTGAATTAGCTCTAGGCTGGCAAGACAGCACAGCATGTCTAGCATGTAAATGATATCCAAATTCAAGACTGCCTCATGTAAGTCAAATGATGTAGGCAAAAGCCTTAAGCTATGAGTGAAGCCAGATGCTCTTTTGGTATTGACATAGAGTTTGTCTACTGTGTCTGCACAACACAGTTGTGTGACGATCAAAGTGTTCAGTGACTCGAGTGGCTTTAGGTCATCACTTGCATTTACATTACCGAACTATTTAAGCAGCAAGGTTAGCTGTTTGGCCATCTGTAAGAGGTTGTGACCTTTCTTTCTCAAAATTAAATTACCCTAATATGCTTTGTTTGAGCCTGTGTCCTGAGTTCATCCAGAAGCGGAAACTGATGCTAAATGCATTACTCAATTTCTTTAATGCACTGTCAGGATGGCAACCAGTTTGCTCTGTTTTCTTGTCTGTTGACAGATATCTGGTCAGAGTTTGAGGTGCTCGGTTGGAGTTATAAAACATTTAAATAGTGCGGAATCTGAGGGCTCATATTCCATACAATCATTAACATAGCACCATTTTTCTCTCCTATCACAGTAAAAGTCACTACTAGAAGGGCATTATGCATGGTGGTGTCTTTGTTCTGATATTTTGTTCAACTTCTTTTAAAAATTATTCTAAAGCTATTAAAGGTTAGGGCTGTCTGTCCAGACTATATATTTGCTGAGGCTTCAAGGTGATGTATAATATAAATGGAATAGTATGTAACTTGTGGTTTGAATTCCTGATTGTCTGTTTAACCAAATTTTGATGACTTTTTTCTTAGTTTGTTTTTGTTAAAATTCTTACCTATGAGTTGTCATTCTAAATAATTATATGTATTTTAAGCTGTTATTATGATGCTTATTGATTAAATGGAAATAAATGATATTCTGAACTGTATTCACTGTGATGGCATTTCTTTTGTGACTTGGCTTTCTGGTGTGGTATCTGGTGTCCAGAGTCCTGTTAAAAAGTACTGAGCTAGATTTCATGAGTCTGGTTCTATACTGGTACTTTATACCTAAGAGCAAAAATAACCACAGAAATTGTACAGAATTCTGCTACCTGTGTAAACTACAGGGAATGCAATAAAGTGCACATCTATGTGTAATGTTGTTACTAAGAATCTTTTGCGGAACATGAAATCTGACTGATGTGGGCCTTATACAGACAATGGGACCATTACTGAAGTCAGCAGTTATATTAATGACTACATAACATTTTAGGGAAAAAAACAAGATACTTGAAGCATACTAAAAGAAAGTATATTCAGCACTTCTGTTCTGTTTTTACAAATATTATGAAATATGCAAAGATGTCCAATTAATATACCCACAGATTTCAGATGCTGAAATATAATAATTAAAAGCATAATATTTATTTATTAAAGAAACTGATCTGTCAGTACACTGAGTTGATAAAAACTGTAAAGAGCTTGATTTTATCACCAGTGAGCACTCCTTACATCTCCTATTAAACCAAATTGTAACTGTGTGGAAATTTAAAAAAAATGTAGGACTGCTGTCTTTATTGGCAATTATAGACACACACACTAGCTGCATGTTTATGTAATGGAAGACCTTACTGTTCCTTGATCAGAGCATAAATGAGATAGAAACAGAACTATGTTGCACAGCTCTGTATGGATGTTGAGATTTCTAAATTTTATATCAGGTTCTTGTGTCTCTAACAAATGAAACTAACCCTCTGATCCAAATCCTAGTTTCTGGTAAAGATTAGAGTAATAATACATATCACATATAATAACATATTCTTTGTAATAACATATTATTTTCCCTTCTGCTTCAGCTTCTCCCTCCTTCCTCTTATACCACAGCTGGGAAGTAAAAATGAATCTGATGATGTCTTATACATTTATTTAAGGAGGAGGCAGAAAGAAAAGTAACATCTTCATCATTATGGCCAGCTAATCTTCCCATTGTGCTTGTGATAGAGTTTTATGCTTTGATTTATTGATTAAGCATGGTTATGGAAAAATTTTATTCTTTGTAACCTCTGAGTCACGGAAGAAGTTCTCACTGAACTGCTATAACAATTTGCAGTATATTTCTTGTATGATGTTTCACTAGAGTGTGTTGCTTGCTTGTTAGCTTATTTAGATGGAATGTATTGTGTTCCCTGCTAACCATTTTGTGCTCCAATGGTTAAACTCTACCATATTTTTAAAGTACCTGGTTAGCCAAATACTTATTCTGTGATTACATCTCTGTGTGTTCCTTGAAGAAAAAGCAATAAAATAACAAAATTACCTGTAAAGTGGAGCTAAACTCTTGTGTTCAGATATTAATCTGCATTTGATAAGGCTGAGAAAGATGTCCGTTCCAATTGAAATATTGCATGTGGGGAGGGTAAGATCAGTGTTGTCCATGCATGAAATTGTCTTTGGTAATTGGTTTTGGCAGCAGTAAGATACTAAACCACTGCAGCTTTGCTAAATGTGGGGGTCAAAAGAGCAGAGTGTGCAAATAGCCAGTCATTTGGACATCTCTGGCATGACTTAGCATTTATTACTGTTTTGCTCACTGTACTAACCTAATTCTGTGACCTCTAATCTGAGATACTTTTTGTTTTCAGAAAGGAAAAAGATCTTTTATAAACTAGGGTACACATTTCCATCTGGGGATGGGAGAGTGTTTGCATTGATTTGAGGAACACTTGTAGAGCCCTGCTCCTCTCTGATGTGGCCAGGAACTGGAAATGTCCTTCCACCTGTGAATCTGGCCCATTGTGGCAGTGCTACCAACAGTCAGCTGGCAGAACTGGAACTCTGCTTTTGCCTTCAGTCTCCCTGGGGGCTTTGTAAGTATCTTCAAGGACTCAGGAACTGTAAAGATGGAGAGATGAAGGCTGTTTTGTCTTAGATTTTGTTTTTCCATGTCAGGAAGCCTACTGAATGCCAGAGAAAAAAACAGCAAGTGAGAACTTCATAACTATAAAGAAAGTACAATGTATGTATGCATCTCTTCTGTGTAAGTTGCAGTGGCTCTGACAAAATAGAGGTATTTTGGTTAGAACCTTTTTAAAGATGCATTTAACAAAGAAAATGCCTACTTGAAATTACTTCAACTACAATCTTTACTAATTTATTTCATATAGTCCTCTTTTTTAGAATAAATGTACACTTTTGCAGTCTTTATATTATTTGTATGTATACTCTTTGTTTTTATTTACATGTGTGTATGTAGATGTTTGTATTTGTAAGAAAAGAAAAAAAGGAAAAATGTAAAAGCCCTACATCTCAGTAGTTTTACAAGTTTGTTCCCTCTCCTTCTTTTTCCATGTCACTGTATATAGTCTAACTTACATTGCGGTTTTCTGCAACAAGGTCTATATTTCTGCTTTTTTTTTTTTTTTTTTTTTTTTTTTTTTTTTTTTTTTTTTTTTTTTTTTTTTTTTTTTTTTTTTGCTTCTGGCTCATCACAGCTAAAGAATAATAGCCATATTTTAAGTAATATCCTGATTTGGTTTTTTTACAGACTTTGTAACACAGCAACTTTAGCCAAATTTTCTTTCCCAAAATGCATTAAATAATCAAGATTTTTTTCTTCTGTGCTTATCCTTCTCTAAAGATTCACCTCTCCTCTATAAATAAGCTTATAATGTGAGTTCTACTATATTTGACTTTTTGGATATGAAGAAATAATCACTATATATGGACAATTTTAAAAGCAAAATTACATGTTTGCTCTGTAAGCTATTTATGCTATTCTAGCTCTATTTCTTTCAAATCTCTATGATTTTTATAGCTGATTGACTCTCTAGAGAGTTCTGCTTAAATAGGTAATTTCGGTTTCATCTTGCCCCACATTTTTTGTTTGAAGGAAAAGGAAAATAGGCAGGGAGTATTTGCATCAGATCTCTGTTGTTATCTTTTCTCCATTCTTTATTAAAAATTGGGGAATGTATTTTTCTTCCAACGCTTTCTGTCGCTCTGCACTTTATTTATTTATTTTTAAAGCCCAGAAAGTAAAAGAAACTCAGAGGCATTCTTAAAGGGAAAATGACTCAGATGGTAGAGCTGATTATGAGAGATTATTTTAGTCATATCTAATTTTGTCTCAGAACAGAAGTATGTCTTTCTTGGATCCCTTCAAACTCTGTATTTCTATGTTTTCTCTGAAAATTTGGAGTAACTCAAATTAGCGTGTATCTAGTTATAAAATATTATATATAAGCTACCAGAAAAAAAAACAGTAGAGGTAAAAAAATGCAGTTTTATATGTTAGAAAAATGAAGATGGAGTTTTCTTGTAGAAACATTTCCCCCCATTGTTCATTTTTGTGCAATGTGCTTTAATTTTTATTAAATTAGTATATTTTCTTGTCAGAAAATCTAGATTCATTCAAGAGCAAAAGGAGAATACCAGAGTATATGTCACTGACTTTAAATGTACTGAGAAATCCAGGAGAAACTGAGTGTTTTTATCAGGTTAAATCAGTACTTTTCAAGTGTTACTATCATACAGGCTACAGAAAAGGTGAGACAGAAATCATAGCATACTTTGTAGGTATCCACCTGTCCTTGCCCTGGAAACAAGAGAAATTTTGAGGTGAGCAGATGTGGGCAACAACAGGAAGGAGGGTAAGGAGGGATTGAGACAAGATCTTATGTTCCTGGCACCTTGAGTTATGTCTGGATTTTGGTAGCTATTTCCATGAATAATAAAAAATAAATGAGAAAAAACATGTCATCACATTAAATTCAGAACAACTTAAAAGAAAGATTCTCTAATTCCCTCTGATTCTCTCTCTACTAAAAGTGTATTTAGGGAAATCCTAAAAGGACTAGAGGCTAACCTCTATTATTTATACTTCACTGAGCTCATCAATCATTTCTAGAACTCTAAAATATAACTGTCACCTTCTAACTTAATTCCTGGATCAGAACTTCTAGCTCTTCCAAGCTGATTCCTTGAGTTATTTCACCAAAGTCTGTGGCAAGAAATGTCTCATGGCAAGATCACAGTTAAGACCACGGTCACCTTCAATTCTAGCATTTCCTAGCATTTGAGTTATTCCTTATACCAGCTGCTTGCTGAAATAATTCATAAACATGAAGACTGAAGTGTTGTCCAACCCTCGGAAGAGGAGCAGGGAAGGAAAGTGAAATATATTTTCATGGAAAATACAATGGCAGAAGACTATGGTGGAAGCTATCATTCTGAGAAGAGTTTAAATTTATAGTAACGTGAACAATCACTGTGTTCTTATAAAATGCCATACAAATTTCCTTGACCTCTTTGCTCTCTTACTTGTGAAGAACTCTGGGAGAGGAAGTACAAAGGCTTCTGAGCATGTGAGTCTTGCAGGCTGTATATTTGTCACAGTGATTAATCTTCTCTGTGACAGAAATGTCCTCCCTACCATCCCTTGCCCTTCAAACACCTGTGTTTTGAACTCCTCATCCCAAAGGAAAGCATGTGTGTACGTATATGAAATATGTATGGAGTGAACACTGCTAGAAAATCACGTATACTGGGCTTTCCAGACCACAAGGTCTTTTTGTGTGTATATACACACCTTCTGGTGTGTTACAACTGTCAAAAAAAGTAGGGAACTGAATTGACACACCACCTTAATTGCAGTGGCTCTACTGGGTGCTGTAACATTTATTTGACACTGCAAACAAGAATTTGAATTGAATTAATGTGTATCCTTTAAATTCTGGGTTGTTTTAGGTTAAAATCGAATTGAAAAAAATGAGTGTGAACAGTGTGATATAAGAGTTTAATTTTAATTATATTAATAGGTTCACCTGATAAGGAAAGGATTTGTTTTAAGAGAATAAACCTCTTGAATCCTAAATTGTAGTACACTTAATACAGTATAGTCTTATGAAAAAAAAACTATCCTATTGAAGCACATTTCTTCTGCACTGAGATAATTAATTAAAATGTGTTTCTTCCATAACGTGAGTACTTATCTGAGTCTGTTCCTCCAGGAGCCCATCATTTTGAAACAATGTGTGGTGCTAGTACTTCAAAAGCTTTCTTTATCCCCTACTATTTATCCCCAAATATATAGAATAATTCATATAACTTTTTTTTTTTTAATTACTCGATTATAGTGCAATCAAATGCACCTTGTGAGAGCTCACATTTTCTTCTGGAATAAATTAATTTTTAAGTTGCTCTCTGATGGCACAGATCTATCACTTCATACTGTTGGGGATGGAAGGATGTACATACTGCTTATGTAATGTTTTTATAGCTTTTAAAAATGAACCTTTCTAAAATAATGGATTCATACAGGAGGCTATTACACTTCCTAATCAAATTCATTGGAATCAAGGCTGCATGACAGTCTTGGATACCAAAGACATTTCTTTCCCTCCCTCCTTTTGTTGCTTCTCTTTAACTTCTCCCACTTCCTTGAAAGCTGGATGGAATTTATAACCCGAGAAGAGTATCTTGGAAATGAAATGTTTAAGCAAGTGTACAAAAATTGGGAAAAAATTCTCCAGACTTTGAACATTTTGAAAATGCCAGCCATCTTACATTTAAAATGAGATGGGGGCATTTAGCTCAAGCCCTGTAACTCAAGCTTGATAATTTCAAGCTTCTGTATTATCACACAAGGAGAGATAAGTATCTCGACAGCAGATAAAGAACCCTAACCTACTGAAAGCTGTGCAGTTGAAAGGTAATACCATAATAAGCACTTGTAACCCATGCAGATTCCTGTTAGCCCTTGAAATCAACAGTAATCATGCATTGCTTTATCCCCCTGAGTCCCTTATCTTCAGAAAAAAATCCTAATTTTTTGCACATATTTTAGATGGGACTACAACTGATGACAGTCAGTGTGGAAGGTGGTCTGCAGGTCTCTGGAAGTTAAAGTATCCTTGAAGTCAAAGTGTGAACATGGCTATTGTAAAACCTGTATCTCTCCATATATTCATGCTAAAAAGCCATCCTTAAAACAACAATAGGTCCTATGGCTACCTTCCAGTTAGTGAAAGAAAGAATACAGCCACTCAAAAATACTCAATATACTCCTGCAAGAATTGCAGAATTGGTGGCTCCTGCATGCCTCTTCATGATAAGTGAAACAGTGCAAAATTAATTTTTTCTGGTCACATCTCTTTACATATTACCTGGAAGATTCAATTATCTTTGAACAAAAGTTTTTTTGTTTGAGATGTTAAGATAAAAAACAAAATTATGACTTAAAACTAGTCTCAGTTGTCACTAACAAATTAATTGTCATACAAATAAGATAGATCTACATTTTTTCTTTATGCAAAGCCTATTTTCTCAATATTGAAAGTTTCTGAATTGACACACACACAAAAAAGACAGCTTACTGCAACAAAATTTTATTCTTGATTTTGAAGGAGTTAAAAGGTCACAGATAGAAAAAAAAAGGTAGTGGAATGTTCTCTGGAGCTCATCGTGAAATAAACGACAAACATGACTAACA
>JAAGAY010132736.1:0-33462 GCA_011801015.1 Ardeotis arabs | reverse complement strand
CATGTGTAAAGAAACTGAATCTGCCTGCCACCTTTCCAGTGGAGCTATTGCGTGAAGGAGCTTTGGATTCATATCCACAGCTTTGTACCTTGAATCATCAGATGGATAGCACACCAACCATTATGGATAAGAGACCTGATGCCATTCACCAGTGATGCAATTTGCTGACAGAAAATAGTAATCCTTCATATGGGCCTATCACAGAATTTACAGGGAACTGAGTGAAAAAGGCAGCCTGTGAAAACTGAAATCTCCTGAGTTAAAGAAGCATGAAGGAAAAATGATATACATTCTCTTAACTACATGCTGATGTATTGCCTATAAATTTTGAAAATTATCACTCATGCCTTTATCCCACATTGTTGCCTGAAACACTAATAACCTTGTTTCTCTTATTTCTCTGCATTTGCTTTTGCCAGGTGCCTCACTGAATCCATTTTTGGTCAGCCCTTTTCACTCTGCTTGCTCAATGGCCTTCTCTGCTTGCTTCTGACCTAGATTCCATTAAAAACATGTCCACAGAAAGTACTTTCATGTGGTTCTTTCAAGTTACACATCACACAAAATAAACCTCAGGTCTAAATTGAATCCAGATCACTAAGTCTGATTTGAACACTGATAAACTGAAGTTTCTCTGTTTGAGAAGAGCTCAAGTTTCTCTTCTGGATTATTGCCCATCTCCAGTTTTTGAGGTTTGCTGTTGTCCAAGAAAACCAAGATTTTTTCTGTTGCTGTTAACAAAATGTAACCAACAATAAAAACCAACATAGAATCATAGAATCATTAGGGTTTGAAGGGACCTCTAAAGGTTATCCAGTCCAATCCCCCTGCAAGGAGCAGGGACATCATAGCCTGGAGAAGAGAAGGCTCTGGGAAGACCTTACAGTGGCCTTCCGGTACCTAAAGGGGGCTTGTAAGAGAGACAGGGAGAAACTTTTTAGCAGGGCCTGTTGTGATAGGATGAGGGGTAATGGTTTAAACTAAAAGAGGATAGATTTAGACTAGATAGAAGGAAGATTTTTTTTTTATGATGAGGGTGGTGAAAAACTGGAACAAGTTGCCCAGAGAGGTGATAGATGCCCCATCCCTGGAAACATTCAAGGCCAGGTTGGACGGGGCTCTGAGCAACCTGATCTGGTTGAAGATATCCCTGCTCCTTGCAGGGGGGTTGGACTAGGTGACCTTTAAAGGTCCCTTCCAACCCTAGCTATTCTATGATTCTATGATTCTAAATAGTTCAGTACTGTTTTTCACATTCCATTTCAAAGAATCAACTAATAATTATCATAAGAACCTTTAACTGGACTGTGCCATCAGATAACATATTGGTTATCCTGCAGTCTGAAGCAAGTCTTCTTTACATTTTGTAATAGAGAAACTTCATGTGTTTTTGTAAAACAATTCACTGAAAAGCAAGCATTGATTTTCTTAAGATATCTTGCTAGAAAAATGGAAAGACAATATTCTGAAATAGTGAACAAGTGATAAATAATTCTAAATGTAATAATTTCATCTGAACCTTCATATCTGCCAATCAAACTTAGACCATTAATCCCAGCTCTGCTTCCTGAAGTTGCTTTTGTAGAGTCAGAACACACAATGAGAAAACCTGTCAAGAGTAGATTTGAATTCAACTATTGACAGATGCTGAATTTTCCAAGAAGTCTGGAGACATTGCTAAGAATTTTCACCATGAGAAACTGCAGAACCAAAGGGTTCAGCGCAGTTTGAGGCATAGGGAGAGACTAATACAGTTTCAATCTACTGAATAATTCTAGTTTGGACATACAAATTTCTGACACACTTGCACTTACCAAGCAGCTGCCGAAGCCCACCATCCTAGATGCAAAATATCTGTTATCGTAGGCTGGGAAAAAAATAACAGAGATTATGTTATTTGTATAAACACTTGCAGTCTTTTAAGGGGATTTCAATCACCACATAAGGGAATACTAACCACATAAGCAGAGCGAAGTCCAGCTCCTTGCTTTGGTTCTTCTTCAGGATCACAGACAGATTGATAGTCATACGACTTGTTAAAGGCATACAGGGACATGTTAATCAAGTTTCGCATGAGGCCAGGATCAATTTCACCAAAGAATCTTCCAATCTGATGAAAGACAATATACAGAGATAAATTAATGTATTTCCAAGTATTTTTCTCATTAAAAAGTGAACAGTTTTGATTTTTTCCTGCCACTGTTTTTTCCTCTACACGACTCATCTGGTTGTGCTGCTTATGTATTTATTTCTTTGACTATTTCTCTCCCAAAACCTTGGTTGGAGAACTCCAGTTAGACAGTAATTGTTAAATGTACTATCAATGAGACCACGCTGCTTGAGAAAGAACAAGAGAAATATGAGAAAGAAGATGTGTGGATGCCATACTACTTGCCCTCACCATCATATGTCCATCAGTAGCCTACCAGTCTAAAGTCAGAGCACAAAGAACACAACTTCCTAGAAGACTGACATCTTGAACCATAAACAAGACAGTGATAAAGACTAACAAAATAACTGTAATTTCTGATACAGTAAAATTTTAGTGATTTGGAAATGTTATTCTTAGGGTAAGAGTGAAATGCTATTTTTTGCTATTAAAACTTTTTCCTATTGTTTTTTATGTTCTGTCCTAAACAAATATACATACCTGTTGTGTATATTCATCCCGATTTGACATCAAAAGAAATCCACCGTCGTCAAGGATAACACAGTCCACATGCTATTATAAGAAAGTAAAATATGTGTTGCAGGAAGGATTTGTCAAGACAACACTCTGTAAGAAACTATTTTTTATTCAACACTTCAGAAGTATCTCCAAATCCATGTGGCTCAGGCTAAATCACAATCCCATAGCCAAGAGCCAATATTAAGCTATAACAAGTAGCCCTATCTAGCACTAGTAGCACTAGTATTATAAAAGTTTTTACAGATCAAAGGCTTATTTGTGGCTTAATTTCATAGAAGTTCTTTTGTAAATTCTTATTTGCTCAATACTTTGTTAGCTCTAAGAGTGCTATGTCCTTATTAAACCTGATTATAATTGAATCTCAACTCATAATAAGGGACTAGAACTTCTCATGTGCTTCAGCCATGCTTAAATTCCTTTTCCATTTGCAACTTTTAATGGTAAAAATCTTAAGGGCAGACTCTCAGCTTGTTAGTCATGCTTATTTTCACTTGCCAAAGACTGTTGTGGCTTTCTCCCAGGTGTCAGGTGCAGGAACAGGAAGTCCACTGGTTCCCTATACTTTGCACTTTGTAAAAGTTCCTTGTAGTCAGAGATTGGAAAGATAGTAATAAGGCCAAATAGATAACCTCCCAGAGTATCCTTTTTGCTGTAACTCCTGCATTTAACGATCTTCTCACTCCACAAAAGAACTCATGGAGCTCTCCTGAGCAAAGAAAGCTTTTAAGCACATAGCAGAATCTGATACTGTGATTGCCCCTGAAGCTGTACACTCCTGAGTGCTAACAGAGGTATCTGATTCTGAATGGGCTGGAAATGCAGGAAAGGAGGATGACTAATGACTGTTGAAGGGCACATCACATATTCTGATGCTTTTGAGTTTGCATTTACTCTTCTCTAAGGTACTTTTCTTCTAGTGTTCCTTTTCTCAGTTGTTTTTTTCAATTATTCCCTTTCCTTACGATTCACTTCTTGTTCTGAAAGTTACCCTTACATTTTTCTCACATGTTTCTTCATATCATTCTCTATTGCTATTACTCTATTTTTCCCCCTTCCTTCTGGTTCTCATAATCTCATTGCAGTGATTCTTGTAACAACTACTTCACTTTCATAACCTCTTTCACCCCCTACCCTCCTAATCCTCATCTATTTCTCAAGACACGAATGACTAAGTTCTGTTTTCTGTAAAATTAACGCTCAAATAATAATGATAGAATAGTTGTATTAGATAAATCTAGAGAGAATGACTGAATTTCATAATCTGTCAGATATTCATAAATTTAACATATTCTTACCATACTGTTTCTCTCACAGCCACAGATTTCACTGTTGCACTAAAAGAAAACCAGAAGTACAGTAATCTTTAAAAAAAGTTCCAAAATAAACTGTATTTGGCAGTGATATTGATCAGACAAGAACAAGTGATTTGAGTTTCAATATCTGTATATTAATTGAAATTAATTTTGAGTGTGTGTCATTATACCTCTGTGAACAACCTATATTCAGCAATTATCAGCAGCACAAGCTCTACTGTCTCTCACAAAGTCTCTGATCTCCCTTTTTAAGAATGCTCAATGTATTAGAGATAAATAGTTCGAGGAACTTGTCAGGATGTTAGTGCTGGGACTATAAAGTAAAAGAGAAAGAACATGTACGTTTCCATGTGTTTGAGATATGGAAAGAAAACTAAGAAAACATGCTGCCAAGTATCTTTTTTGACCATGACCCACCAGTCACAAAGCATAGGAATCCCATGTGATAAAGGAAGCTCACCACCTCCAGTTAGCTTTTATGGCTTTGATTACTAACACGTTTTTCTCTTTTTCTTGCAATGCGTGTATACATATACACATAACTGTCTCCTTGCATTATGCCGTGAGCAAAATAACTACCAGATAATGCTGCAGTCATTAATCTGAAATAAATTCTGAAATATTCCTCTTTCTCTTTTTCAGTTATGTATTTTTGTCTTTAACTGTTCTGGCATTTAGGCAATGCATTTGCCTACCCACTGAACTACAGCTCTAATACCTACAACGGCCAGACACAGTTATTGAATCCCTTAATATACAACCAACCAAGAAACATTGCCTCATCTAATTGTTCCACAAGTGTCTTCATTTTGTGCCTCTCCTTTCCCCATATACTATTAATTCTTCAGTTTTCCCTGTGATTTAGCCTTTCCTCCTTCCCATTTACACCTAAGCATTAGATGTAAGGATTGAAAGGGTTAAGCATCTATTTCATCAAGTTCTGCCAAAAGGCTGTGATGTTGATTGCAATACAAATTCTTACTGTTCACTGATTACCCATCCTCCATATAAAATATAAAAATAGATTCGTCTTTTCTCTGTTTTGTTTTGTTTTTTTAAAACCAATTATTTTGCAGATTTTATTCTCTGCTACAGCATAATCTTAGCAGGGAGCCTAGTAGCTGGAATATGTGATTTTTCTTTGTCTTTACCCATGTTCTATAATTATGAAAGCAAGACATGTACAAAATAGAGTCTGTTTCAACATAGATTTATTTTGTGCATTTGTATGATTTAAATACCACAACTACTTGGCAACTACACATCAGTGTGACTCTGGCACAAACAGCTATTAGACCTATTTCCATCTGAAGCTTTGAGAAATGCAAATAAAGTTCAAAAAAGACTTGGTCAATTGCTTACCAGGCTCTTGATTGTGGTTTTTGTGAAATTTTCCATCCAGCTGGTTGCGTCAATTTTTATTCCAACAACTAACAAGAAATACATGAAAGTCTTTTTTAGTAAAATTTTTTTTAAAAGGAAAAAGGTAACTGTAGAGTCCTTAAAAAAGGAAAAAAAAATATAATAATATCTAAATTACTAAACTGGAAAAAGATAAAACATGAGTTTTGCTCAGTTGTCTGACCACCATCATCCTTCATGAGACTAATAAATTAAACACTATTACTCAAACACAGCCAGATCTTTGGCTTGATTTCCACTAGCAAGATTAAAACAGTCTCAGAGAAAAAGATGTTATATAAAGTGAAGTTCCTTTCAAATCTCAATTAAATGTCTAATTCATTGTGGAGTAACAACCAAATAACTAATGGATTTAGAGTTTCAGCACCACTCTGTCTTACCTGCTGGTTTCAGAAGCTTCCCATTAATTGTTATTTCCACAGCCTTGCTTACCATAATACCTGTTTCATAGCTATTGGCGCCACTTTCTGACAGTACAGAAGGGGAAAAAAAAAAAAAAAAAAGATTAGGGTGATATAAAAGCCCCTCCCTCTGAAACTGAAATTAATGATTATTCAAACACACAGACTGATTAAAAAAAAAAAATCCTTATTCAAAAGCGCTGACCTAGTTGTACTATGCATTTGTCACCTGTAATGGCTCAGATCACCAACATCTGGATGACTAAGATAAATACTTTTCTTTACTTTTCTTCATTCAGTTTTTTGTACACGGTTTCACTGCTTCATAAAGTTACTGTAGTTTTTCTTTTTTTTCTGCAAAGAGCCATGAATAGCTTTACACATGTGAGCAGCTCTGTTAAAACCAGGATCAGAGCCAAAGATTTTATCCTGCTGTCGTCTGTGTATTTTTCAATGCAGGGTATACTGACACCACTCACTAACAATTACTTCTCCGACAGACTTCAGTCTGTTTTCAACACTGTTTAGTATGAAAAAGCAAGTTAAAAGTACATTCCTTCGAGATCTTTGAGGAACAATAAAGGCTTCAGGGAAACTGGTTAATTGCTTTGTTAATATTTTACTGAGAAAAGATACAATAAATAAGTATGAAATAACAGCAATAAAAGATCTCATGTTTAAGAGAGGAGTATGTCATTTGTAGTAGCATCTGCTTTTAGCTGAACTTGGCAAGGTTAATGCTGCTCACATCAGTAAGAAGCACTTACTATTGTGCATATACAGGTTTTAAATATCACAGTATTTCAGACAAACTGGTTTTAATGAATAACAGCAATCTGAAACAGAATTCAAAAGCAAAGCTTAAATTAAGCAGTGGTGCAGGGGACAGAACTGTGGACTCTGGACCCTTATGCTCGCTTCACCAAGCTAGGTTTGGTGCTAAGGAATTATACAGAACTCAGCTCAAATAAGGCTTTTTTTAGGTAGTGTTATTGTGCCTTAGTGCAATTTTCTTTCACTTCCTTTTAAAATAATTCCACCAAAGCATCTTTGTAGAGCAATGTTTCAGTACAATAAATGAACACCAGCACTCTTCAGGTTTTCAGCTTTGTTAATTCTGAGCATACAGGGCCAGGAGAGTCAATGACAAATTATGTTTAGTGTCGTCCTAGCTACCTTTTCATTAATAATGCATGATATCCTGAGATATTTTTTTTTTTCCTTAAGAAGTGTCCCACTTGCATCCTTTTTCAGTGACTTCAGCTGGTATGGGAAACTTCCACAAGTACACTTACATTTGGACTAGCTAGCCCTGACATTTCAAAGCAGTGATGACTTACTGTTGTAGTATGGAGCTGTGAAAATATAGTTGTCATTATCTAAACTCCGTTTGTAGAAGCTGACTTCATAAGTTTCAGCATTTTCCAACCAATCTTCTCCTGCCCTAATTACAGAAAAATAATGATCAAAAAAAGATAGTTAGAGTCTCATTAAAGCTGTGCTGCAGGGCTTTTTTTTTATGTTGGAAATAATGTGAGATTCATACATATAATCCTCAGACTTTGTCAGCTTTCAGTGATTAACTGCCAAGTGTAATTAATAAAAAAAAACTTTGGGAAAATAAAAAAAGAAAATAGCATTCTTGGAACAACACAGATCATATTTCACCATTTTTAGATATATTGAGACAAATACACAGAAAAAAATATAAACAAACCTTTACAGCACATGCTATCCCTTGAGAAATCATCCAAAAATATTTTATTATTATTAATAACACCAAAACAAAATTTGAGAATTTGATTTGGGGAGTAAAATTCATTTTGGGGAAATGCAAAGTAACTGAAGAAAATAGATAAATCTGCCATTTACCAGTGTACATGTACTGGTGCCCTCACTTTTCCCAGTCACTGATGGGGGTGTTTAGCTGATTGTATGACCATTTCACAATCCCTTTTTGCCCTTTGGTAATGACACATTTTTCTCTTTTCAAGTCTCTGGACCATTTGGTCTCCTCCTATTAGTCTGAAAAAAAAAATCACCTACTGCTTTACAGTATTTGGAGCCTGCCAGCCTGACAAACAAATGACTGCTTAGGAGTAATTAGGGATTAGCATGGCCCCACTGCTACTACAAGGGCACTGCTTTTACTACTACTCTACACTGATTAGAAATTTGGATGATAAGGACCAGCTATGGAAATAATGTTACAGATCAGTTTCAAGCAGTGACATAGGTACAATCAAAGAAAACCAAGACATTAAATTCATTCAGTAGTTATCAGTACAGATTAGACTATAGGAAAAGTTGTTTTTCATTCAATAAATCCATTATTTAATATTTCACCCTTTCAGGTTTCAGAATCATCATATTACAATATTTTACAATAATTGTTACCTTTTTGGGAACACTCTAGTAATTCCACCATCCGTAACAACAAATTGTGCAACAACACCATCACTGTAAATAAAAATAAGATTTAAAATTAAAACTAACTGAAATTCTCACAAGTTCCTATGTCAAGGATTGCCATTTAAGAGCATAACTGTGAATTAAATATCTATTCTGTGTAAACATTAACTGTAGATCTGTATATACACACACATGCACATTATTTTATTATCAACCTTTGAAATGCATCACAAAATCACAGTTAAAAAAAAGAATACTTACAGAGACAGTTTACTCCAATAATTTTGGGCAAGTTCATTTGTAAATCCTGCATCCAGCAAAACTCTGATAACCATATCAGTATTACCTGTCAAAAGAGTTAAGATACTCATCTGAAACCATATGATATGGAGTTTCATTAAATGGCTAAAATGAAATTTTGAGTTGTCAGGATGCTACAGCCACAAAAATTAGTCTATTTCTATTAGACATACTGTCTAACTTCAAATTACATCAAGTACTTACTGTTGAATAGATCGCTGAGACTGTTGACTTCACTTAAACTTTTCCTTCGTTGCATCCTAAAAAAACTATCTTTGTGTCATAGGAATAAGCAAGGTGATAAGGGTACAGGTCCTAGTTCTGCAAAAGCCCTATGTTAATTTTGGAAATCAACCTATTTTTAAAGCTTGTTTTCATTCAAACACTTTATTTCAGGTGATGCAATAAAACAACACTTAGTTATACTTACTCTTACATGCTACAAAAATTGACATCATTCAATAAATATATTTAAAACAATCAAGTACTAGCCTCTCAAAAAAAGCTATTTGCCCTCTGATAATGGGTACAGGGAAATAAACTAATTTTGAATGAGTAGCTTAGATGGTTATGTCATTTTTAAGTATCTTTGAAAAGATGGTTTGAAGCCAGTGCTTCTCAAGTATCTTTTTCAGTACCACTTTGCAAGACAAAGTTCTAGGAATGATCAACAGGAGTAAGCACACACTTTAATTCAGATTTTACCACTATGAAAAATAAATTGGGCTAAATTGAAACTGCATAATGTAAAAGGAAAATCTGGCTCTTGGTTTTCAATGTCACACAGTAAATCAGTGTTGGTAGATCAGTTGTTCTATGACTGGAACCTGCAGCTCTCAATCCTGCCAAACCCCAACTGCTCAGCCTTGCTGAGGAGACTGAAAACTCCTCTTGGGGAAAAATAAAAATAAAATCCACCAACTTTTCTTCAATTTTGCTCCATAGATAGCCATGACATGCTTTACGGTTAACCCTAAGTCTCAGATTCCAGAAAACTGATATTGAACTTTTTTTAAAAAAAAAGTTCTAATTCAATCTGTTCACAAAACAGATCAATTGGGACATGTATTTGGGTATTGCGAAGCTTTGCAAGCTTTAGCAAAAAGGGTTTTTCACAAAATCCACTGAAACTTGAATGTGTGAGCATGCTATGCAAAGATACAGCAGCTCTGACTCACCAGCAGGAACCAGTGCCTCATATCATCTTAATACATTAATTTAATTCTCATTATATATATATATATATATATATATATTTACATGGCTTAGCTAGATAAACTTGTTAAACTACATCAAATGCCACAGACTCATCTTCCCTATGTGCATGCACACTGTCATGGTATAGTATCTAATATAAGGTAAGGTATTGTTTTAAAAATATTTCTTCACAGCCTGAAATTTGCCTTAATGCATCCACATTTTCTGAGAAATTAAACTGAAATTCTGCCCGAATATAAATATGAAAATATGTCTCTCAGAGTTATATTTATCTCTACAAATATAGACTCCTAATATTTTACTGGATGCATTTTTATTTGTACTTGTACTGCATGCATCTTCACAAAGTGAGACTTGCTTACTTACATAAAGCAGATGTCAGAGACAAGTAGTTTTACTGCCTAGTAAGAAACTGCTCTTGCTGTCCCCTTAGTAATGACAGTGGTAGTTGTTTGTCTTCCTGGCTAACTTCTTACAGGTTAAAGTTGGATGGAATGAGTGAAAATACAACAGGCATTAAACTCATACTATATAGACTATTTCCATTTGGGGGTTTTACTTGTCATTCACTTTGAAAAGCATTTTTAGCTGAGATAATGTCTACAGCTACTGTTTCCTTTAGTCAACGCTGTTTAATTATTCAGCAACTATTTTTAAAGTAACTTAATTAGCAGAAAAAAGAAAGAAAAAAAGCTAATTTTATTGTGCATTCCAAAATGAAATACAGCAACAATTTGATAACATTTTGGCATAATTACTTACTAAGCCCTAGTGTATACTACAATATCACTAAATGTGTCCTCACTATTCACTTATATAACTAGCGAATATTAAACTAGAATTTTCATTTATTAACTGGTTTAATCATCTGAGGTGAATACTTTAATTTCCAAGATCGAGTCAAGGGACTCAAGTAAAATTTCAGTCAGTCAGAAATGTGTCAATGAATAAGATCACTCTATTAAAAACAACAACAAACACCCACATATGCACACAAAAATAGCCTTTCATGAGAAGGTCTCATATCTAAGTGGACAGTCCTTCAGTTACATGGTCTAGCAGAGAGATTCCTATGGGCTTAATCAGTGATCTTTGACAGCAACATGTTAAAAAGACTCAGGGAATGCAAGAAAAACAAAAGTTTATTTCAACTGTTTATAAATTATTAATAATGCCAAACATGCTTGTATGCATAAACAAATAAATCCAGACACAGAATTTTTCATGAGAATAAGACTTTAATGCCTTTCTGATGGTTTGTTCAAATGCATAACTCCTCATTTATTCTAAATGGAGTTTAATGCCCAATTTAAAAATGTGAATACCTTACCAAAGCCCAGTGCTCACCACTGCAGCAGTTACATGAATCTATGGTCTCAAAGAACTCAAGCCCAAGTGAGAGATCTTTAACCAATTTGTTAACCAGCAATAGAACTTCCTTATCTTTTATTCTGGTTATTGTTTATTCTGGGTTTTGGCTCTTTTTCTTTATTCTGGTTATATAAGCTGACAAGAAAGCAGACTGAAGATTTCATTACAAGATTATGAACTCTATTTGAGACTTACTTTGGCTGATACGCTCAAGAGAAAAAACTATAAATTCAAAATATTTGGAGTGTATTAAAATGAACTGGTAGTTATTGCTGCTAGAACAGAATGCTGAGAGGAATTGTGGAAAACACTGGATGTATAATGCCCTGCAAACTTTCTTAAATAAACCCAGAAAACTGCAAACTTATTTTACAATCTCTACCTTGGGTAGAAAATCCCAACTTTAGAGGTATTTCTACCAAAAAAAAAATAGTGAAGATAAAAACTAAAACCACATGATTTCAGCACGAAAGCTGTCATTGAGCATAAATGCTCATTTATAAGCATTTTCCTAAGGAAAAATTTCAGTGAATTAAGAAGAATACTTACATGACGGACTGCTTGGTGTATTTCTGTCAATAAATTCATTGAAATTTAATAGAAATTCAGTGTTGTTTTCTGATTTTTTTACATCATTACAGTATTCTCTGAAAAACAACAAAACATCAGTCCTCTCAGATTTGTTTCCTTTGCTACTAAAGCAGGCAAATATGGCTCAGTAATTTTAAAGTCCAAGCAGGACTGTACAACTATAATGAGGTGGCTGGCACTACTATGTCACTTGACTACCATGGTCAGTTTTGAATGTTGACCGTATTGTATATTTCAGGTATCTACAGGAAGTAATCGAGAGCCTGCCTAAATCTGAATTTTAAGAAAATTCCTTGTATGAAATGGGACATAGGTCCCCAGAATATCACTCAGGACTAGTGTAGGCCATAAAATTAGGACATCAGAGAGTCTGTAGACTAAACAAGAAAATGCCCAGTGAATTTAGACAGCTCCTAGGTTAAACTGTTCTGGAAAGTACATGGACTGCTGTTTAAAACATAGTCACTTCATGCTCAACTAAAGCCAGATTGACGGCATGAGGTCCTATTCTCTGAGAAGTCTCAAAGGCAATTTTAATACGGTATACAACATATCTATAAAAACACTCTTTGTTTTGACATATGCAAAACAGATAAACGGTAAACTACTATCCTTTACATAATGTAATTAAATGAAGCAATATATCATTGGGTAATTCACTGAATGCAAGCAAGCACAATAAAAGTCAGTGGACATTTTGAAGGCAAATATTACATGGTGACTGGCACTAAACAACTGTAATTAAAATGTAGAGAGTACTCAGCAGAAAACCAGGGAGCTCTCTTTTTAAATTAGCTTTTTTATATGAAATTAATTTTACAAACAAAAGAAGTCTGTTCAAGTATTTCACATGAATAAGCTATCTTATTACCCTTTAGTTACTTTACCATGATTCTGGAAGACTACAGGCAGAATTTGCCTTACAATACCAACATTCCCATTTAAACAGACCTCCTAACAGACTCTGTTCATGTAGATCAGCCTAACAACTAGGGACTTGCTGAAAACTGCTAATTGGTACAATCGATTATCAATAACTTCAGTCCTTCAGAAAAATTAAATTAAACAGCTAAGTTGAGAATTTACTTGAAGACAGAAGACCATGTTTTACATACAAATCAATCTATTCATTGAAATTTAAAAGGATATAGAAATTTATAAGATAAATAAGTAATGTAACAATTCTTAACTGATCTTAATGGTACAGCATTTCCTTTATTTATCATAACTGTCTTTTAAAGGAATTTATTTTTAAGAACTATTTATCACGCCATGTCTCCCTTGCAAACACACATTTACAAGGGCAACAAGGACTACTCGATTTCACATGAAAAAAAAAGGGAACTAATGAGCTTACTTGATCAATTTTCAATGACTCAAGCATTTTTTATGTTCAATGAATCAAAAAATAATTAATTCTTAAGTGATAGCTTTGAAACACTTTATCTTCAAGTTGGAAAATATCTTGAGATAAGTATTATGGTACCTGTTTTACAAATGAAAAGCTAAGGTACAAAGTTGTAAAATCTTAAAAGTCACCACCACAAGACATGTATAAGATTTCCATTAAAACATCAATATCAGGTTTTACAGCTCTCTTTGATCAATATAAACAGGAATCAGAGCCTGAAGATGCTATTTACACTCTAGTAATAAAAAAAGATTGATCTTGTAAAACATGAATTAAATAACTGCTCTTCTACTTAATATTTTTTACCAAAATGAAACTTCATTGGTTAAGTCTGTATTTTTTAAATGTCCTTAATCTCATCAAATGCCTATTTACTCTGAAATAACACTTATTACTAGGAAATTAACCAACCTGGGTGCTATGAATGTGTAGCCAGCTTCATCAAAATTATCAAGCTTCAGTGTTTCTGAATCTACAAAGATGAAGAGTAAATACTAAGTAAGTAAACTGGGCTTTTTGCCATCATTTTTCTTCTCAAAAGCATTTGCATGCATCCATGAATTTAGAAAGAAATGTTTATTCTGAGACACTTTTCTACTAACATACTGTAATACTTCTCACTGTTTCACAGTATAGGAAGAAATTACTTAATTATTATATACAGCATACACCTGGCAACAATAATGTATCTAATAACCTAGAGAACACTTTTCATTAGCATGACAACATGAAAACATATGAGATGTTTTCATTAGAATTACAATCTGATACAAAGAACTATTTTCGACACCAAGTTGTTAGAACATGAAGGAAACTGCTTCTAACACTTTCTGCAACAAAGTTCAAAAAAGTTATCCATATAAGCATCACTTTAAATGCTACTGAAAATAATGACTCTAAAAGCTGGTGTCACTGAACACTGACAGGACCAGACAAAGAAGGATTAGAGATTAGCAACATATTGAAATGTGCACGAGAACAGAAAAACACCTTTTTTTTTTTCCCTTTCTATTATTATGGTACCCAATGATCACGGGAAAAATCCTGAGATGAGGAATACAGAGGAGAATATCCAGTAGGAATAGAAATATAAGTGAAAAATATCAACTGCAGTAAACAGAAGGAAATTGAGCAACAAGAATATACTTGCCCTTTTTGATTGCCACTATCCATCAGAAAGAGAAAGCAGGGAAACAGAAAAAAACAGGGTAAAGCAAAAGGGATCACAAACCAATATTTTATTCAAACAGCCCCTTGAATAAAAATATTGTGCATAGATAGATCAAAGGTTCAATTTACATACAACTGTAGTCTGGAAAAAAGACAAATTTCTTTGAAGAATATGTTTCTCTCGATTACTTCTCAAGTACTTCTATATATACTGTGGCTATTTCAAGGGTCTGTTTTGAAGGCTATATTGATGTAAGTGCAAAACCAGATGATCTAATCCACCAAGAGAACTATATTCACTCACTAAAACTTTAATTTTAAACTACTTACTATTTGAAAAAGTTACAAAATACATCAGTGATTATTAAAAACCTCTACTGTCACACTGTACTTCACATGACGGAGGTGATGGCAGAGGATAGTGATTTAGTGCTAATCAAGTTTTCTCTGAACTAACAGTATCTATGCCTGTCAGAGGATTCATAGTGCTCTTCTAAGCACTATGTTCAAGCTTATCATAACACCTGGATAAGGTTAAAAGGATGTGATGGGTTCTATTTTGTCTATCCAGATTACAGTTACACCTTGTAAACAAAAAGCTGTTAAATGCTGACAAGTATCATTTCCAATTATCTCTCCAGAATCTGTAAATGGCTTGAAATTAGTCTAATCCAAAAATACATTACAAACATTCACTAAAGCTATTTGTGAAATGCAAACTAGAAACCTAACTGCAAGCCAAACCAAACAGCACTTTCACATGAATCTATTCCTACAGGCAGCAGAGGTAATTTGCTAAACATTATACTGTAACTACTGTAAAAATAACAAAAAAAAAAGCTTTAGTATTATAGTCTATATCACAATATTTATCTAAAAGAATGAAAAAAAATAGTATCCAGACCCTTAAAATGACAGCAACTGAGGATACACAAAGCAATGATTCTTTAGGTACAGAGCAAGGGGGAAGGGATTGTCAGCGGAACTGGGGTACCTGCACATATTCTATCTTCATAGAATATTTCTTGTACTTTGGACGCTACAATGGGTTAGAATCATTGCTGAAGATTTTGGGTACATCATGATAACCAGTGAATTCCACAAAATTTATGAATTTTAAACATTGTTTTTTCAAGTGAATCTGAGACTTGGCAATACTAGACAAAACCAGGGAACCTTCATAGTACTTACATCTGGCTTGAGTTATTGGTTCTTCTATCTTGGCTTTAATATAATAAAAGCTGTATGAGGGTAACACCAATGCCAAACTGCAATAGAAATGTGACAAGTAAAGCAATTATGTTATTTGCAGCAGTTTTCCAGTTTCATCTTCTATGTGTTTTGAAAGCAATTAATAAGTTTGGAAATTGGATCATGATGAGAGGAGTGTCATAGAGTGACACACCAGCCTCACACTTTGTAATAGACACAAGTAGGTTGATGCCAGTCTTGAAGTTCCTTGTGTTTATTTTCATTCTTATTTCAGCATTTAAGCATAAATTCAATTTTTAACAAATAAGTAAGGACTTTCCAAATCATTGCAAATAATAAAATACACAATTTCTTGTATCTTCCTGTAACACATTTAGTACTACAGTGTAACACATGTCAAAATGATCATTGACTGTAAAAAATGGCATGTAGCACTGTAGTTATTTGCATGTATCATATAATGATAGCTCCTTTTACTAATAAAACAACTACTGGTATTCATTAGGAAATGTATCTGGCAATACTTGAATTCACATTACATTAAAGATGCAAAATATTTTCTTGAATCATGCAATCACCACTAAAAACCTTTGAACATTTTTGCGTAATAACATTTTAAGACTTTCAAAGCATTTTCAATGTATTTTCTTTTAGATTATATTTATTTTTGTTAAAAAAATATGACTTCTTTTTGCAACTAAATTCAATACATATGTAGAAGATTTCAGGTCTAAAAAAGATAGGTAAAGGACAGGAGGTACAAGTAATCATTAAAGAGGTAGCATCATCTCCTACATCGCATCCTTAATCTTTGCACTTGGATTTCATGAACTGCATCAGTTTCCAATGGATAGTCACAGAAATTAATATTTAAAAAGTTGTACAATTGAGTCATAAATGAGATGATCTTTCATTATACATTTGCCATTTAAACAGAATGTAAGTGAGAGTTGAATATTTAGTGATAGCCTTCTACCAAGTCTCCTCTAGGGAAATCAGTAGCAGTTTACCTGTCATTAACAGTTACTGCTACCAGAAATTGCTAATTAAAATCTATAATTTTATATTTAATAGGTTTGCTGCAGTGTGACTCCATGGATTTACTGCTGTATCTCATGCCAGGGAGCTCAGTAAGAATTAAGAAGTCATATAAATCAAATGTATTTCTTTACTGATTCCTAAATGGCATAGTCTGATAAAAAAAATCTTTCTTTTCTTGCAAAGTATAAAGATAAAGGCAGTTCAACAGAAAAATGAGATGCTGAACAAAAGATAAAGTTCTACATTTACATTCTCTTGTTAAAACTCATTGGTTTTGCATACAAATTAACATTTGCTTTCTCCATGGCTGTACACCTGTGCAGAACATAACAGAAAATGGGAACCAGCTTGACTGAAGACTGGTATAATTTACCACAATAAAAACATTTGGTAAAAATTTGACTCAATGTTCGTACCATCTAGTTTTGAACTAGAGCAGTTCAAATTTTCTGGGACTTGGTAACCTTTGGTAACCCTTAACTTGTTTTGGACAATGCCAAGTTTCTACATTCCTTCTAATGTTACAGGGCTGTGTGCTTAAGTGAGTTTGAAGTAACATACAGACAATGTTGCCTTCCAGCTTGGGTGTTCTTTTACCCATTACTTCATTTGTTCCTGCTGCCATTAACTAAGCGATTTTTATACACAAAGCAGTATCACCGCTAATTAGTTAAAACTTGACATAGATACAGATTTCAGAGACGACCAGTAGCGTGGTTCTTGCTGCTAAGATCAAACAGGAAGGATAGCAAAGTCATGACTTAAGCAATGAGTCTGACTAAAAAAAAATTTGCACAAAACATATCACATTTTCTATTTAGACCAAAATATAGCATCTTCCTTTTTAACATGCATATTGAAACAAGAACACGGAGACAATGCAAAGAAAAGATGAAATAAGAGAAGGAATCTAAGAGAAAGTGTCTGATTAAGAATCAAAGTATACTGTGATACAGAAAGTAGGAGAAAAAGTAAGATTCTTAGTATCAATCATAAAAACCTCCATACTGAAATACCCTAGCAATAAATCTCAACAGTTGGATCAAAGACTGAGGTTCTGTTCCTTAGAAAGAGTAACAATTCTGAGCTGTAAAGGGACCCAGCAAATACTACAGGCACAAGATGATCTGGTCCCAACACAGTCAGTATAGAAAATGCAATGGTAAAAATATTAACTGAAATAAATGGAGAGGACATTTCACCACACCAAATAAATCAGACAACAGGTATAACTTACCTGTAATCAGTGCCATTCACAGCAGTCCATGTATATGTTCTGTTTCCTTTATCAATATATCTCTACAAAGAGATATTGGGAAAAAAAACCAAATTATTAACTCTGAAGCTTCAATAAGCATGCTCTTTTCTTGAGAAATACAGTGTAAAATCAAATACAGATCTGTTAGAATTCTATTTATTATTTCGCTAAAGGCATGAGTTGAGCTGCGACTCCTTCTCTTAAACATTTTCCAAAGTTATATTACGCAAAAAAAATCACCTATATCCTTTTTATTTAACATTTTAAAGAAATACAAATTTAAATAAAACCAGACCTATCATTTTGCCTTTTAAATTCATTAGCCAGGCTTATGCAAACATTTTTCTATGTGATTTAAATTTGATAAAAGAGGTTATCTCCTTTATGGACCATTTTGCCGTTAACTATGAAAACAAAAAAAAAATACAATTATAAAAAGAAGATTTTCTAAGTAGCTCTTTAACAATAAAACCACCCAGGACCTGTCCTTTCAGGTCACAGTACCAGTAGCTAAATGCATTTAAACTTACGTTATATCTACGGGTACAAACAGGTACAGGCATCCCATGCTAAAGTTGCATGCATTTCTAATTTCATTAGGAGGCTTTTGAATTTGTGAAAAATGTAACATGGAAGTAAATTTTTATTTTTAAATAACTTAATACATTAGAATAAACTTTACTATTAATTTTCATTTGGTATGAAAAAAATGATGTGATAGACACATCATTTAATCATTAAGGCACCTGGCTGACATAATTTTACTCAATTTTGCACTTTGAAAACTACAAGTTTATGCCAACTGCAACATATTACTATTTTACAATCAGAGATTCGTAAGTATGCCAGTAATGAAATCTGTGCAGCTGTTGCACTGCAACACTATAAACATCAGTGAGAGGTACCACAGGTATACATCTATGTTCTTTCTTTCCCTGCAGTAAAATGAAAGTGTGAAAACGACTGTGGTTACGAAAAAGAGGTGGGTTTTTTGGTATTTGTTATTTGAAACCTTCTCATTACCTGGCTGCTGTTTTTCAGCACAGCATGACAGTGTAAATAATTTAATAATCATTTTGGCCAGAAAAAGAAAAAAGAAAAAAAAAAGAAAAATATGCATGTATCAGTGTCTAATGGCCTGATGTATTTTATATTTAAGGTAAGAAGATGGCTGAAGAGGTTCTTATCCAAGTGCATTTATATTTAATAACATGCCTATACTGTTACTTCAGCTCAAGAATAGGCAGATAGTTGAACCTAGTGGTGGCAGTCCCTCTAAATCAGGCACAGTGCCATGGCTTGCACGCCATGTACACCGGCAAAAGAAAGCAGTGCCCAAGCTGGGAGGGAAGGAAGAGAAGAACAAGATTGAAAGTAAACTGGCTGAAATCTCCCTTCAAAAATAATCCAGGGGATCACAAGTCCTCATATGTCTGCTCTCATTTACTTTTGCCTACCTCTTTACTGAGTGGTTGGAGACCATCTCACCCCCAGCTCGTTACTGCCAAAGATCCTACACGTTATTGTAGTTTTTGACCCTTCAATTTTCACTACTGTCCACCCTGACTGCCCTAATGTGGCAATGCTTTTGCTCCTACAGTATCTTCTCTGTTAGTTGGAAAGCCCCTGAGGCCTTGGGAGATTCCAGCGCACCCCACCCACGCCGGCTACAAGTCCAGTCTCTACGCTGTAGTGTGAGGTCATTTCCCAAGACACTGCTGGGGCCAGCTGCAATACAAAAGGAAAGCAATGCAAACTTAAACCAAAAAGCAAACCAAAAAGGACATAAATTTTAAGCCTCAAGACTATAACTGTCAGTTCAGAGGAACCAACCACATCAGCTCTTTTTATAAGAAAATATATGAAACTATCAAGTCCTAAGTGATGCACGGCTCATGCATGGCCCGTGGTCTCAAGCAGCCTTATCCTGGCTCTAGCAGCTTGGAGCTGGGAGAGTGCAACGACTTGGAGCAGTCACCACTGCCAGTCATCTCTGGCTGCTCCTTTTTTTTCTCTCAGAAAGGTCCAAGTAGAGGAAGAAATCTTGGGCCATGATGCAAGGGAAAGTGAAGGAAATTAATTTCATGGGCACCTGAAGCATCTGAGATCAAATGGCTGGGGATATTCTGTTCAAATACTGACACATTCTCACACATTCAGGGACTTCACATTTCCTCCCCAACCCGCCCTGATGCGATAGCTGACTACAGCATTTGCAAGTGTAAATGCTTCCCCTCCCTCCCTCTTCGGGCAAACAGTTGCAGGACCAACTGTTTCAGGTCTTTTTTATCACATAGCCTGAGAAATGCATGCACAGCCTGACATCTCTTCAACAACTTTGTAATTAATGCAATTTTTTTGTATAACGCCAATGGTGGTGGTATATTTTTGTGACCTCCTAATCCCTCCTTTTCTAACCACCTAGACAGAGCTCTTTTCACCCATAGGTTTGGAAAGGCACTCCTTAAACAAAACAACAACAAAATATGAAAATGTCCCAGAGAATCCCTCTCTTCAGGAGCAGCTTATCCCCAACGCAGATACCAACAGGACTTCAGACTCTCCAACAGTGGGTCAGGAATGACCCAATCTCCCTTCAGAACAGGGGGACAGGCTCGTGACTGGGATGGGCTCCTGAAACAGGTGAGGCAGCAGAACTGATATCAGTTTAGCTTACCCTCCCCGTGCCAGGAAGATCCTATGCATTCACCATCCTCCAGCAGTGGAATCATTCAGGACAACGCATATTTTTTTCACACAGCAGGATTTCCCCGTAGATTGTAAAGCAGCCCTGTAAAGTCTTACTCAGAAGGGCTGGGATGGGGGCTTTATTGTAAGAAAGGACAGAAAAGAGACCTGGCAGAAGGCAAGGGGACTGCTGGTACAGGTGTCTGCTTTAGAGGACCACGGGAAAAGGAGAAAGGCAGTATGAAGTCGGATACAGCGAACTTCCACGGACATGTTTAATGAAGTCATGGGACTCCACAGGTTCAAGGACCATAACTTATGGGTACACTTTGCACCTGGACAATTAAGTGTATAAGGCTTCAGTTAAGTTGACTTCCCTCATAGAGACTAAAGTAGGAAAATGTGACTCTGCGCCTATATGATCATCGTTATCATAATCTTTCAGCTAAGATCATCTACAGTTACATTTCTCTGTCCCCACTAATGCTGAGGTTCTGTACTCAAAAATCTCCTCAATGACACCTATAGTTCAGGAACAAAAAATACCTCTGACTGATAGATCTGCACAGCTGTGAAGATCTTGATCTTTCTGTCCTTATTTGCATGCCTTTAAAATTACACTATCATGAGCAGAATGCTTTGTCAAATCCAGTGCAGATACTAAGAAGCTGAGGAATGGTCATGAGATGTCCAGCTCTGGAGTCCTCAGCACAGGAAAGACATGGACCTGTTGGAGTGGGTCCAGAGGAGGGCCACAGAAATAATCAGAGGAATGAGCACCTCTCCCATGAGGACAGGCTGAGAGAGTTGGAGTTGTTCAGCCTGGAGAAGAGAAGGCTCCAGGGAGACCTTATAGTGGCCTTCCGCTACCTAAAAGGGGCCTACAGGAAAGCTGGAGAGGGACTTTTTAACAGGACCTGCTGCGATAGGACAACAAGTAATGGTTTTAAACTAAAAGAAGGTAGATTTACACTAGATATAAAGAAGAAATTTCTCACAATGAGGGTGGTGGAACACTGTAACAGGTTACCCAGAGAAGTGGTAGACGCCCCATCCCTGGAAACATTCAAGGCCAGGCTGGATGGAGCTCTGAGCAACCTGATCTGGTTGGAGATGTTCCTGCTCCTTGTAGGGGAGTTGGACTAGATGGCTTTTAAAGGTCCCTTCCAACCCAAACTATTCAATGATTCTGTGCTTCTAAGTATGTTCTCAAAGGTCTGTTGTGGAACCAAGTGACCAGGAACTTGACATTGTGAAATCACAGCATGGATGAACAATTACATCTTTCAGAAAATTCAGCTCCATTTTCAGCCTCATCTAGCAAAGACAACATGTTCATTGCCACTGATTTTCACCCATAAAGACAAGTAAGTTTCTACTAGGTTTAATGTAAAAACAGACTAGGACTATGAAATATTTTTTCTGTAACAAAATGAAAGTATATAAGAATCTTCCCTCAATGCAGAGTTGAGTCAGCGGATTGGTTTCCTATCAATTTAACTTGGTTAGATTCTGTAGCATATGCCTTGTGAGAAGGAAGAACTTTTCACTGGAACATTCTGCCATTTAAGTACAAACAGCAGAGCCACTAGAGATATCAAAGTTATAGGAAATCAACAGGAGAGGGCAGCTAATACTACACACTCCCAAGCAATTCTACTGAGTATTGTTATGGTGAACTTATATATATAAGGGTTGTGCAGTGTCTGCTTGATGTGTCATTTCCTTAACAATCTTCTGCTAAGTCATTAAATTAGCTATCTTCAAGCTGTTTTACATTCAGAGTAAAACAATTTAGAAAAACTGTTGTACAACAGTAACTGTGGGGCATACTCTAGTCAGAACTACTCTTTTGGCACACCAGTCATGATTTCTTGTCATTAAGGTCCCCAAAAAGTACAGCATACATGTAAAGTTCCATATAAAATTTGAGGATGCTAGGAAACATCTCTGTCTTATTAGATAAATCCGTAGCAATTTTTATCAAGCATGAGCATTTTGGGCAAGAAAATAAAGAACTCAACTGTTCAGAAAGCACAATTACATAACATAACTGTAAGATGAGCAACCTGATCTAGTGGGGGATGTTCCTGCTCCTTGCAGGGGGGTTGGACTAGATGACCTTTGAAGGTCCCTTCCAACCCTAACCATTCTATGATTCTATGATTCTATGAATTTGCTTATCCCAAATAGTCTTTCTTTATATAAATGTTATATTGTTTTCTCACTACTTTCTTCCCAGTTGACTGCAATACAAACTACTAAATCTATCCTCAGACATCTCTGCAAGCAAATTAAGTACTTTGTTTTGGGATTTATACACAGAAGTAGGCTGGGTCCATTTCCTGGTGAATAGAGTGTAAGACCTCATCAACAGCTGCTTGATTAATGATGCACCAAAGAAACCGAGAAACAAAACAATTCTTCTTTTCATAAGTACATAATTTAATTTATTACAAGCAAGTAAAACTATCAAATCTAGAGGGAAAAATGATACAAACTGACATTATAAAATTAACATATTTTCATCATTTCACAGTATTTCTCTGGTTTTGTTTGTTCCTGTAAATGTAAGTGTCTGTGTTCCTATCTTACCTCATCTTGGGACTTGACCAGTGTTTCAAACGTTTTTTCTCCACTTTCTCCATCTATCATTTTTTTCCGAATCTATTGGCAAGACAGAAAAAGAAAAAAGAAAAGAAGAACTAGGTGTCGCATGTAACGAATTATCTTTTCAGTGATTCAAATTATTTCACAGAAACACAGAAAATGGTAATGTATATGAAAGTCATAGCTCTTAAAAAAAAAAGTTAAGTTTACAAATTTCAGATTTTTCTAATTAGAAGTTGTTTTATCCAAACATATACTGAATCAGTAGAGTTATGAATAAAAAATTCTGGTATACTTTGCATAGTAAGATCATCCCATAAAACCCCTTGATGTTGGGCACTACAGAGAGTATGAATTCTGTGTGGATAAGAAGAAGTTTTATCTAGCATTTCTTGTGCTTCCCAGCACACCTATGTGCTTCTGGTAGCAGCACTGATTCACAAAAACATTTCTATAGCAGTCCAAGAGTAATTCCTCTCTGAAGCAGGAGTTTCAAATAAACTTAAGGCAGAATTTAACAGATACCAAGACATGCTGATTAGTGTCATTATGAAAGAACAATTTCAAAGAAAGTGAAAAAATGTTAAAAAATGTAAAATGTAAACTCTCCATTTTATTTCACAAAAACTAACAAGCTATTTTTTTAAAATTTTGATTTCTGAATGTATTACAAAATTGATAACTGAAGAATACGCAGAGGAATTTGTTGTCAACACTTAACTTTATTTCTCAGTTCTCTCTTACCATAGCAATATGCTTGTGTTAGTAAGAGATAGGGAAATACTTTTAAAATATTTCAAGTCATGTATTAATATCCTCTTAAAAAGTGTTCTGTTCTGAAAAATTTTACATCCCATTCCCCAGGAATTGCCACTTAATGGAGAACTACTTAAATAGCAATCATGATGTCTTTCAAAATGAGAGGAACAGAATGCATTGCCCTTGCCTACAAATAATACCAGGTCTCAATTTGTTTCATTATAACTTTATGAAGTCATCATCTTGACAAATTAAAAATTTAAATTTATAGTGAAATAGATTCCTATTCAAAATGTAGAACATTTATTGCTTTTCAGTTATTATACAGTGAAACACAAGTAGCAACAGGTACTAAGAAACCAAGTAATCTCACCTCAACTTTAATATCATTTTCCAATTCAGCATCTAGAAAATCCAGTGTAACAGGCTCCTGGGATTTAGGATTCTGAAGCACAAGATATTCAGTGATCAAATAATCAAGACAGAGTACTGTAATGTTACAAATCATTCTAATCCCTTAATTTCAAAGTAAGGTTCTTAACCGATTTTAATCTCTTATAGCATAATTACTAGTGGGCCTTCCTCATTTATTTTATTTCATTGGATAGAGAGGTTAATGGGGTAAGAGAAAATCAAATTAACACTAATGGCCAGTGTCTGTCCACAGTCTGTCATGGATGGGGCTCATGCTGGGAAGTTGCTTCCCCTACTGCTGGTATGTCACAGACTAAACTGGGAGAAGACACATCAGAGGAAGCATCAGATACAAATCTCTCACTAGATGTCCTGCCTCCAAGAAGACAGAGAGAAACTTGGGAGAGTTTTCCAGCTGACCAGTAAGATGGGGCAATTGTACTCTTCTGCAGCTTTTTCAAAAGCAGACTACAGACTTCCCATTATGAAGTGGGAATGGACAGTGGTTCAAGATCCAGCAATTACAGCACAGGATTTGTTTGTTATAAAAAACAAAAATCAGTTTTATTGTCAGCACTATAGGACTTCCCTGAGTGCATTTCTCTGGACACCAATACCATTATCTCAATTTAAGAGATGGAGACCTGTAGCACAGAAATACCGTGAATGTACATGATGTCTACATCCTCAACTATGGAGCACAGAGAAGTTTGGTGGTATGTATCTCTAGTAACCCTGGTCCCATGTAAGTGTGGTAAGACCATTGTAGCTCTGCTGAACTAGCTCAGACCACCCTCCAGCCTCTACTCCCTTCTCTAACCCTGTTGCAGTCAGCATTCACTTGGACAGAGTCATCTACCCTACAAGTTGTCAGGAATTTGACTCCTTTTTTTGAGTAATTTTGGCTAAGCCCCATTGACTTTATATTACGTGTTGTGTAAAAATCCTCGATCTTCATCACTCAGTAGTTACTGAATGCACCCATATAACAAAGGATCTTTAGGAAAAAGAGTATGGTGGTATTTTATTTAACTGTTTAAATCTGATTATTTAGAATATAAGATTAAAATAGTCCAGTTTTAGTAATTTATTTTGATGTACACTTATTTGGTTTTTGTAATAGGACAGTTCATTGTCATTAGCTGATACTATTATTTCAAGACTCATGTAAATTCCGATAATGACATCTTTAGAGGATTTCAGTGATTCAGATATACTATCTGGTAGAGGATGCCTTCATATAATAGTCTGGAGCATTGAGAACTTAACAATAGTCCTTATTTTCAAGATTAATATAGAACAGTGTTAGAAGATAAAAGATTATTCCTTCATATTCTTGAGAAACAAATGCATGTGGTTTCGGGTATATGGAATCATTCCTTTCCTTAGCAAGTAAGACTTACTCTCTGCTAAAAGAAAAGTCAATAAATTCATTCTCAGAAAGAGAATACGCACTGGAAAGATTTCAGACAAAGATTCCAGGTATCTCTTTTAAATGTCTACTGATAACTTCAAGGAAATTGTTATGTTCCTATTTATATAGTATAGATAAAATTATTAACTTTAATATAACAACATTAAAGTATGCTCTTTACTAATTCAAATAAATTTAATTGTTGTTATGCATCTGCTTTTTTTCCCCCAACAAATGCACACTCTCAAAATAAACAGAAAAAAGCTAAAATGTAAAAATAAATTAAAAAATACATTTTCTTACATGCAACGGATAATGAATAGCATGGTCAAACCCAAACAGCATGCATGAAGGCATACGCATTGCAGAGGAGGTATTTGTGAAGTTCACATTCCATTCCAACACACAAAGGAACAGAGAAGAAAAGAAACGGTAAAGAAAAAGAAAAAAAAAAAAAGCCATCACATCAAATCAAGGTCAATATTCATTTCAAATGATAACCTGGGCTAGACATATTTAAGGAGTCCCAAAGACAAAATATTAACCTTTAACAGTCCATCAAAATTCAGGTATAAATTAACTGTTTGTTCTTGTTCTTTTTAAGATTTATTATATCACCACACATTCTTTATAAGGTACTTATTAATGACTTTTAACAGATGAGGAAACTAAGCATGTATAGATACATTATGTGATGTGCCTGAGGCACAAAGAAATCCATTAGAGGTTAGAACAGAAAATTACTAGGCCCATATTTCAAATGCTTCATATTTTCCCTGCTACGTCTTTTTCCCCCAATAATGTGTTTTTACCAGTATTTGGGCTCCATAACTTTTTCTTCCAAGGTTGCCATTTAGTAAGGTTTATTCCAAGACATGAAGAAACAAACTTACTCTTCAGTTTGCTCTTCTCTTTATCCAGTCATGCACATGACATGACTAGAATAAGCGCAACACCACCACATTCACCAGAACAACTTAATAAAACAAAACAGAAGTAAATCACTAGCAATGAAGCATGCAAATAAAGGGAGTGCAATCCATTTTCAGCATGATAAATAAAGGCAAAGATCTATTACTTCAATGACAAATTAAGAAGGAAACAAAGAAAGAAAGAACTGGTGCAGCAACAAAAAAACTCATTAAAATGTCATTGTCGTGTTTTGGGAGGTCAGTATTCTCACAAATTCTATGTAAGGCCTTCTTTGCTGAGTTGCAGACACCTAGTTCCTACTCATACCTGCAGTACTAATGAAGAGACAGGCTCTTAGACTTTTAAAATAAATGACGGTAACAAGGCAGCAAAATCCTAGGCCCCAGAGGGAGACCCAGAAGCATCTGGAGCAGACGTGAGCCCAGTACTTTTCCAGAGCTGCACCTCCCTGTGCAGCCAGCACAGCCAGGCAAACTCAGCAACAGCCAAATCATACCCCAGCACGCTGAGGAGCCAGGGGTGCTCAGAAAATTGAGATTTTTTATGTTCCAGTGCTGCTTTCTCCATTGCATAAACAAAAAATCTAGCCCAGAGGTGGTCTACTAGATGTGGTACAAAGACGGCCACATGCAGCTCAGTGAAATCACTGACTTGGAGTAGATCAGAATTTTACACCATGTTTTACTAGTGTTACGCAAGCCACCGTTTTTGCGTTATATATTCCCATATGTGGAAGAAATTAACATGGCATACTGTAGCTAATTTTGTTATTTTGCTAGTTGCATAGTTAATCTATTTCTTTAATGATTTTTAAGTTTTCATTAAGTGTTTTCTGCTCAGGGATTGTATTGCATAAATCTTACTAATTTCTTTTTCCCTGATTGGGCTAATGGCAGTTAATCCTCCGGAGCTGGGTTTGCTAAACTGAGAAATGTGATGTAAAAAGCAGACAAAACATATGTCCTACTCTGACTTCCCTAGAAAAAAACCAAAATGGTTCATTCAAATTCTGTTATGTTTTAGAGCATTACAGCATACACTGTACAATACAACTTAGCAATAAAGTTGTAATAATGATCTCTTGACTTTGGGTTTATGCAAGCAAAGCCAGCACAAGTAGTCTCTTTTTTTTTTCCAGTCTTCAAATTCATTTCAAAATCTGAAGAATAAAGTTTACAGCACGGCTCTAATTAGCACCTATTAGTAAAGCACCATAATTTAATCGAACACCCTTCACTACAGCCAATAACATGTTTTCTATTATTTAAACAAGGAAGGATGCAAACTCCATGCTTTGGAAGCTGTTTGTCAAAGTAAACAGTTCTCTAGTTAGATTTTTCCTAGTAAGCAGGGCAGAAGCTTTCTAATTGGGTTTCCAGGTCTATGCATTCTAATGCACTAATCACCTCTATCCAAAGTTACCTGTACATTGGGTCTCCTTTTTCTCAATTTAACTTTTGGTATGCCCACACCAATTTGCTGAAGTAACAAAAAAAGCAGTAATTTATATTTTTACACTGTTAGTAAACAGCTTACTTATAGAATGGAAGTCTTTCCTCAACACCTATACTCTTCAGTGAGCTTTTACTGGAAGCCCTCATTTTGATCAAGAGTTTTGAGTTCTCTGTCAGAATCACACATAGATTTTGTCTAGGGAAGCAAAAACCAGATGGAAGTTAAATGATGTAAATTAAGTTAACAGAAAGCTTTCCTTCCCTCCTACTCTTCCAGAACCAAAATATAGAATGGGAAGAGTTTCACTTTTTGTTTACTGTTATATCTACTCTTAAAATAATTTCCTCTTACAATTCTTTCAAAATCATAAACCATAAGACAAAATACTGGACCCTACTGAAGACATCAAGAATTTTATAATTAATATTAAATGAATTTTGATCAGAACCATAACGAAAGTGAAGAAAATTATGCTAATCTTTAGAACAGATTCAGAAATTAAATTTCTTACTGTTTTCAAATCTTATCTAACTAAGACTAATCTTGTTAACAGATGCTTGATGAACTCACTTCAGTGACTATTTTACTAGGTGGGATATCCACCTGTTCTCTCCCAGGACAATGGGAAAAACATGTACATATGCAGACACACAAAGAAAATTAGCAGAAAAACATAAAATTAAGCATTTGTTTAAAAATGTAATATAACTAACTATACAAACTTCAAAAATGGTATTTTAAGCAGTTTAGAACTATGTTAAACTGAAAGTTAAAAAAAAAGGTTTCCTGTGTGTTACTCTTTGATGTAATTTTCATGTGCAAATAAGAACATGATGGTAAAGGTCTTAATGATTTTAATATGCTTTTGAACCTGCTTTTTGTTAAGTTTTCTCAGTTGTGCAAATGACTTTACAAGTTCTAAATTTCTAGGGGCTTCTTTTTGTGAGACGATACTGCAAGACAATTTCACAAAATATTAATTGTGTTGAACCAGTTGTGATTTGAGGTAACAGATTCTCAGAAGGAAAGCAGAAGACATTAAGAAGAAGGGACTACTGGAAGTTTAATACACCCTCACCTCTTCAAAGCTAAAGACGTAGTTATGTTTTAGTTTACATCTACTGAAAAATTGCTGGCAAAGAAGGTTAAGATGTTGTTTGTTAATAAGTTAACAGCTACCAGGAGGTTCAACTAAAATTAATATGACATGTTAAAGAAAGTCCATGAGTTCTAAATACATCTGTCTTTGTAGTGTACCTTAGCTTTAAAACGTAGTTCTTGTATCAGTCTGAATAGCATGCACCACCCAAAACAAACTGGGAGTGAAAAAGTCTAGTCTGTGTAACTGTCAATAACAACAATAACAATAATAATAATAATGTATATGCTTAATATTTCATTTAGACATTATTCTACAACACAGAACTTGTAACTTATAAAATAAATGCCCTTTTTAAAACGTATGCTAAATCAAACATTTGAGCAGTATCTGAAAGCATCTCTGGATTTCCATATCCTTTTAAGCAGAAAACTACACAGAGAAACCACGACAATTAGTATCCTAATCCATCTCAGTCTACCTAGATTTAATTGGCATGAGCAGAGTTTTTCACTCTCTAACAAAACAAATTTACACTGCAATATAATAGCACAGATGAGATTAACAGAATGCATATCCATCAATTCCTCATAAGATTGTGCCTGAAACAAGAATACTGCATCACTTCATTTAATGTTCCTTCTGTTAACAAAAAAGATAGTTTCATTTGCATATATGGAAGAAGTAAATAGACCACTTGCTATCATCTGCATTTTTAGTAATCTCTAATGAAGATTTGGTCAATAATGATGTATATGTTTATCTCAGAATAATTCAACAATCAAAGTCATCAAATCAAAACTTTCATTTTTTTTATCATATGAAAATCTAATGCATGCAATGTAATGTATATCCAGAAACTGAAGCCTTCTAAACTATGAAGACTACCTAAAAATCTTATTTTCCTTTTTTTCTTTTAAGAAAAATATTTATTTAAAAATAAATCAAAAGGGATATTTCACCAATAGTTAAGATCAAGTTATTCTTTCTCTTCTTCAGAAGCACTTTTTCTCTTTCTTCTTTTGTTACACACTTGGCAAAAGATTTCAAACATATTCATTACTTCACCAGGAAATTAATTCAAATATTCACAATGCTGACATCCCTCAGCTTAAGAATTAAATGAATCACTAAAATATGTAGATGAATTCTTAAATTTCTTTTTCTTTGACAGTTGAAGATGGTGAAGTACTGAAAAGAGAGTCTGCTACCCTTCTTGTAGCTATGATAGGACTTTCTGGTGAAGAAACAAGAGGTGACAGTTGCACAGCCAACAGGTCAAGGACTTGCTGCTATTCTGCCACAGGAACATGGCTGGAAGGAACAACGTGATGGATATGTATCCAATTTACAAAAAAACCAATATTTCCATGCCTACAGGCAGTAAATACAGGCTTCCATTACTTAAGAACTTTCTCTAAAGTATACCAAGTGCTAAAACATAACTTAGAAGTAGGGTGCCACTAAAGTTTAAAAGTCTTACTAGCCTTAATTGCCTGTGTATTGACAGCTTGCATTTATCTTGGCCATATATTGCTCAAACCATCTTCATGAGAAATTTTAATATTGACAACTGAACTACGTGGATACGTTGTTTGGTCTTCAATACTTACAGTGATTCATTATTGCTTTAAACTTTTTGTCTGTAAATAATTCAAACTTTTCTCTCAATCTAGAAAAGTTTTATTTTTATTTTTAGTTAATTAAATTTTAACTTTGTCTTTTATATAATGTTGCATTTCTGCACTATGAACTCAAGAGAACTTGCTGAAAGTACGTTTCTAATGGAATTAAAGTACAAGCATTTTCAATTACTCCACTAAACAGAAGATTGTTTGACATGGGGAAACTCTTCACTGAAACAAAGATTAAAGTTCTCACTTCAGAATAAAAATAAACCATTCATGTTGAAATATCTCATCAAAGCCAGGGAAGGAATGTATTTAAGAAGACACATGTAATTAAAAGATACATGTAGAAGTCCCCACAGGGTCAGGAGTACAGTTAATGGATACGAAGTCAGACTGAAATCTTGGGATTAAATTTTCCTGGAATTTGAGAAAAGCTGAGTCCTAATCAGATTTAGATAAAGATTTCATCTTTAAAGATGAAAGGCCTTTCTCAAATTAAACTACTAAATAATCTAGCATTCTGGGAAAGAGTACTCAGCTAGATCCATCCCATCTTTGCAGCTCAGGTTTCAGCTCTGGTAAACAGAAAATAAGCAAATAAACAAATACAAAAATACAAGTTAAATACATTGCGTTTGCCCCGATTTCTGCGGTTTTGCAAGTACTAAAGTTTCAACTTCTGAAATGAGAAAGCATCACAAAATAAGCATGTGCACTAGTAAACTCAGTTTGCTTTGAGAGCATCTTGTAACACACTACAAGTTCTTCCAATGATATTACAGATACTACTAGTTGTCTTTATATTAAGTATAAGTATATTAAAATATTCATTTCAGATACATGAACGTGCATGTAAAATATACATATTTTTTATGTTATTGATGACCAAATTCAATACAAGCCAATGTTGGTCTTCGTACTCACTAAAGTGGATTTGGATGAAGGCATACACGTGCCACAAATTTTCCTGACACCCTCACAACTGACAAATCTTGACTACTGCTCTCTGGCACTTTCAGTATATCTTAGATGTTTCTGATATTTCTGACAATGTTCCCTTATTATAGAGGAATAAATCAGAAGGTTTTCCATACCTTTGGTTGAAGATTTGGATGAAGTAGCACATACCCATTAGGATCAATTGCAAAATAGTATCCGTTTGGACAAAGCTGAAAGAAAGAAATGACGTTTAGCATTGCAACGTTTTAAGTAATAAAGAAATGTCAATTAATGGTTTTCAAGCAATGGTCTCATTGAGGAAAATACATTACCTCAGGCATCATGAAATATGTGAGATATGAACACAGATAAAATAATTTCTTAATATTTGCTCTTCTAGAATCAAAAACTTGGAGAATAATTTAGGCTGATGGGACCATTGGAGATAACCTAGTGCAATTCTTCACTGAAAGCAGAGCTAATTTCAAAATAAGATCCAACTTCAAAGTTGGACTAGGTTTCAAAGATTCTTTGAGTAACTGGAATGGCAATTCCCCAACTTCTCTGGACAATCTATTCCAGTGTTTAACCACCATCACAACCATTTTTTTTCCTTATTTCCAGTTGGAATTTCCATTGCCACAACTATGTCGACAGTCTCTTGTCTTTTGCTATAAGCCTTCAAGAAACTTTGAGGTCCATCTTCTCTATAACTCCCATTAGGTAACCCACTAGATTTCCTCTTCAATCTGAACAAATCCACCTCTCTCAGCTTCTCCTCATATGCTATGTACTACAGCCCCTCGGCCGTTGTAGTGGCTCTTCACAGGGCTGTGACCAGCATCACAGTGTATTTCTTGTTGTCATAGTTTAGTCCCGCTCAGGACCAAGCTACACAGTCTCTCATTCACTCCCCCCACCCTCCGAGGGAATAGGGGGAGATAATATAACAAAAAGGCTTGACGTTTGAGATAAGGACAGGGAGAGATCATTAAAGTTACCATTACAGGCAAAGCAGCCTTGACTTGGGGAAAACTATTTATTTATTATTATTAACAAACCAAAGCAGGATAATGAGGAAGAGAACAAAAACAACTTCCCCCCATCTCTCCCTCTTCCCAGACTTAACTTCATTTCAATTATCTCCACCTCCTTCCCCCCACCTCGAGTGGCACAGGGGAGGAATAGGGAATGGGGCTTATGGTCAGTTCATCACTTGTCACTTTACACCACTCCTTCCTCCTCATGGGAACAACTCCTCACATTCCTCCCCTGCTCCAGCATGGGGTCCCTCCCACAGGCTACAGTCCTTGATGAACTGCTCCAGCGCGGGTAATTTTTCCATAGGGGGCAGTCCCTCTGGAACGGCTGCACGGGCCATAGCCTCCTTCAGGCATCCACCTGCCCTGGCATGGGGTCCTCCACAGGCTGCAGGTGGATCTCTCCTCCTCTGTGGGCCTCCATGGGCTGCAGGGAGACAGCCTGCTTCACCATGGTCTTCACCACAGGCTGCAGGGGAATCTCATCACTCTCCTTCTTCATTGACTTTGCTGTCTTCAGCTGTTCCTCTCACAAGAAATTCTTCACAATTGGCTCAGGCAGATGCCTTTCAGGTTCTTTGCACATCTCCTCTCTTCACTTCTTGTGGTTGGGCCAGGCTGAGTATGGCCCAGACAGTCGCCCAGCAGGAGGCCACAGGGTGAGGGTCTCA
>JAAGAY010132735.1:0-19462 GCA_011801015.1 Ardeotis arabs | reverse complement strand
CAGCCTGGAGAAGAGGAGGCTCTGGGGAGACCTTATAGCGGCCTTCCAGTACCTCAAGGGGGCCTACAAGAAAGATGGGGAGAGGCTGTTCAGTAGGGCCTGTTGTGACAGGACGAGGGGTAATGGTTTTAAAATAGAGGGAGGTAGACTTAGATTGGATATTAAGAAGCAATTTTTCACAATGAGGGTTGTAGAACACTGGCTCAGGTTGCCCAGAGAGGTGGTGGATGCCCCATCCCTGGAAACATTCAAGGCCAGGCTGGATGAGGCTCTGAGCAACCTGATCCGGTTGGAGATGTCCCTGCTCCTTGCAGGGGGGTTGGACTAGGTGACCTTTGAAGGTCCCTTCCAACCCTGAGGATTCTGTGATTCTATTTAAAAAGTACTTTCAAGCTGTCTGAGAAAGGTAGATCAGACTTGCTGACAGGTTGTAGTGATACCCACTCATTCATCGTCTGTGGCTGCTGACTTTAATAACCCAAAATCCATTCAATTTGCCAGTAATTCTACAAGTTCATCTCTTGAAAAGTCTTGTGCTGCTTACTAAATTTTCTCGTTGACACTATTAAAAAAAAATCTTGTTTCTGTATAGTCTTGTGAAAACTTTTTCCACATCCTGTTAAACTCTTATATTAACTGTACATTCCTACATGTTAGTAATTACTACAGGATTTTTAATTTAAAAAAAAAAGAAAATGGGCTGTGGAAACTTATCTTCCTTTCACAGCAGGACAGTTCAGCTGAGTTGTATTTGCAGAGGTGTCAAGCATTGAGTACATCTGCTATTGACAAACATATTGCCTTAAAAACAAAGTACTGTTCGAAAACAGCATCATGTAGTAGCCTTCAAGAGTGGCATGATACAGATCTTTGATGAAACACTTGAATATAGGATAATTTGATGAAGAGTGCTTAAACTCACAGGTACTTTACAAAAAAATGCATTGATGAGAAGCATCAGTTAAAACTTGGTCTTCTTAGAAAGATCAGAGAAATACAGATCAGATTAATATGTTTCTTAGTATTTTATTGTTATGAATTAGTTTTGGAGTAGATGTGATAAATGGCAAAGGAAAAGCAGTCCTTCAGTTGACCTTTATCTTAAGTTTGCACAAGATCTATTTGGTCAACTAGTGACTTCAGTTTAATTTAGATAGTGCTTACCTTTAAGGAAAAGTATTGCATAGGAAGTAGTTGTGATGTGAAAGACAGTACATATTAGAAATAAAATAATAAAACTTCTAGTACATATATTCTGAGAAATATTTTTGAAGTGGAATATTGATCAGTTTATCTGAGGATTTAGACTGTAGTGTTTGGGTTTTTTTTTTTCAGGGGGAGAAGATTAGAATGACTGGAATGACAGGAAACTGTAGACTTAGAAAAAAGTTAAAACAGTAGTTGATAATCAGAAATACTTTTTGATATGTTGATGATGAAATGTTGAATATGAACAGTTACAAATAAAAGATTATCATAAAGTATTTGGGAGTAGCATGTTTTTCAATAAAAGTTTTGTTAAAATACAAGTCTGATTTGAAAGAGGAAGAAATAAATTTACTTGAAACAAGTATCTAAGGACTACTGTCAAATGTGTTTGTTTAGTGAACTCTTAAGCTTTATTGGGTGACTCGCATAATTCAGTTGAAAGCAGTTTGAAGAAATTAGATGAAGACAAAAATGCTAGGGAATTGTTTTCAGGCTTATGTTTATGATATAGGGTAGGTGGATAAAATGTTTGGAGATGCTTGTAGTCTTGCTTCCAAAAAGGGAGTCTATTTCATATTCCTGAAGAATGTATGTGCTTTGACAACCTGCACTGCTAAAGCGGTACCTATTACCCTGTGCTTGCCTTGAGGCTTTTTCTTCACCTCTATGTCCTGCTCTTTGAGGAAAGGAATGAACTCTGCCTCTGCAATACTTTCAACTCAGTAGTTGCCAACTAACTTCTTAGGTTGATCTTGCAATTATTTAACTGACTTGAAATCATTAATTTTACAGTTCATTTGACTAAGCTATTATAAAACATTCTTTGGTATGATTGTTTAGAGAAATCTCAAGACTTCAGTTCTGTACAGCAAAAATGCTTTCTGCAGTTCCATGCTCACTTTAAAACTGATGCGTGCTTACCACAGTATAGTAACCATAGTGTTAGAAAACATGTAATACTATCTTAGAGGAACTATCTGCACTATTCTTAAAAGCAGCTGTAGCTATGAGTGTATACATAGTATGTTTTGGGTTTCTGATAGAAAAGAACAACAAAAATGCAGCAATGGAACAATTCTTTTAAATTTAGCAGTAAAGAGAAAAAGTAGCACTCACTTCCTCGTACACAAAGGAATAAGCCAAGTAATTTTTCTGTTTTACTGAGAGATTTAGAATTGTTTCTGATCTGGACTTTAAAAGCTGAATTAATGAAGAAACTTCTTGAGAGCTTTTTTGTGATCAAAGACTGTAATTGACAGGTGATCCCAGAGGATACCTGTCAGGGATTACTGGACTGAAGCTTTTTTTTGTCATGAAGGACAGTCACTTCTGGATGTGAAAGTGGAATGTTTTGTGCTTCTGCTGCTATGGTAGTGAACTGAGTGTATTTACAGGACTATGTAATGGTTTGGAATCCTGTGCATTAAATTAGGATTTAACACTCTGGAAGTATCGTGCCCTGAGTGATTTTTTTTTCTTTTTTTTTTCTCCTTAGTGTTTGGACATGAATTTTCAGGTAGCAAACATAGACCAGGCCCAGATTTTTAGCAAGACTTTGATTTGCTTTTAAGTAACATGCTATCGTCATTTATGTTTCTTTACAGGATGAGTTTCAAGTCTTTGCCCGAGATGTTCCAGGATTTTTTGCATCTGGTCTTGTGCTTAAAAGTAGAGCTAATACCTAACAGAAGCAAAAACAGCTTGCCAATCTGAATGTGATATCTTTGAGTAGTACATGGAATTTGAAGTATCGCTTTACCTGGTGAAACTTTGTAGCATGTTGTAATCATCACTGTTCTTGTGCAGGGTAAGGAATATGGAAACAGTGGAGCACCAGATCAAGTTAAACCCTGATGACTAAATAGATGTAAAAGAATGACTAGTTAACATCTCTTCTAGTTAAAAAAAAAAAAAAAAAAACAAAACACCAAACATATTGAGTCTGCTGCTGCACTGAATTAGTTTTACTTAAAATGTGTAATGCAAAAGCAGCCTAGCTCAGTCTTTTGTTTTAGCTGCAAATTTGAATTTGAGAGTTTTATGCATAGTGTTAGACAATTGAGTTTGGCTAGTATAGGCAAAGCAGTCTGGCTTACTTGAATTTTACATAGCTCTGTTTTATAAGCCTTTAAAATATTTCTCACTACATTACAAAGTTGAATGGAATTGCCGATTTTCTTCTCTCGAAGGATTTTATAAGACAGTTAGTTATAGCTCAGTGTTCCAGTGAAACTATTACTGGTGAGAACAAAGTAGACGAGTGTCAGGAAACCATTGGGTTCTAAGGCGCATGAGCAACAATTTAAGCAAGCAGAGAAAATAATGTCAAGTATGGGTTGTGTATTTTTTTTTGAGGGGAGTGGAGAGGGAGATACAGAGTAGTGAAGTGCTGAAAAGAATGTGAGAGAGAAATAAACAGTGAAGATACCCTATAGGGCCTTTGAAGTTAAACTGAGGAACTAGATTTTGAAGGATAGAAAGCTAAAAGAAGAACTTAAAGAAGCAGATCAGGAAACTCTTTCTCTGTTCTGACAGTAATCAGGCTATGAATACGCTGGTGTTAGAGAGAACTGAAAATGGCAGGGAAATAACGTAGAAGTCAAATGGAGAAGTAATGTGAAAAAAACACTTTTTAAGATACTGTTTTAAGAAGCCTGAAAACTGGGTGGCAAACCACAATGCCAGTATCCCTACTTATGGGTAGGAAATGTTCAGGTATTGATATGCATGGAGAAAAGTAACTGTTATGAAGAATGAAACTGATATAACTGTAGTTCCTCAAAAATCTCTCCTGGAGTGTATGGTGGTTGGGTGTTTCTTGGTTTTTTGGTGTGTTTGCATCAGACTAGAGAGGCAGTGAGAACAAAGATACACTGAAGTTTAACACAGGGAAAGCAATACACAGGTTGGGATGATGGTCCTATGACAAAACCCAGGCAGAAGAGGTGACAGACGGTTAGTGTGGAAGATCGATTTTTTTTTTTTTTTCCTTCTTTTTATCAAAGACTATGGAGATGGTCTATATGACTATACCATAGGTGTATTTTACAACCCTATCCTTAAAAGGTGTTTTAGTAGTGGAATGACCAGTAATTGGGTTTAGAGTGGTATCTGTATTACTACCAAAATTTACCAATTGGCAATGGTAAAGGTGGCAGTAGTAGGAAATTATTGTTTTCACCAGGGTTCAGTGTCTTTACCAAAAATGTGAAATATTCCTCTTACCTAATTAGACATCAGGTGTAAGTATTTTTCTCCTAATATATGGTACTTTGCTGCTACCTTCATTTTCTTCTTCAGATAGTATATTTTTCTTAAAACAGTGAATAAAGTGCAGATTCTAAAAAGAAAAATACTGTTCTTTGTCTTAGTTAATTGAAAGATAATGAAAAAAAAAGTTAAACCTTTCTTTTTTTTCTTCCCCCCCCCTCCTCTCCTGAGTTCTATTGCAGTCCCAAAGTGGAGAAAATCCAGTGACAAGGTGAACAGCAAAAGGAACATGAAGGACAATGCTTTGTAAAGATATAAAATCTTTGGACAAGTTTCCGTCAGATCTCTTTGGGAGCAACATTAGTAGGGTAGCATAAGGACACATTAGTTTGTAAATGGAGCTGCTGTGTCCATGGTTCATAAATAAATGATCAAAAGAATAAGTAGTTTAAATACATTGCTTCCCAGTCATCTTCTTAGCTGGCCAACATTTTCATTTTCAAAGTGCTACAGTGGGTGTGTTTGCAGTCTACTTAAAAACCCCAGACAAATGAGGAAAAAAAAAAACAACCTGAGAACTGTTTCAGAGTGCATCTAGACAGTGTGTAGCCTTGTATGCCTCGGTGCATGTGAAAGGTAACAGTTGACTTTGTGAAATAGGCATGGGCTTAAGAGGCTGTATTATACCACCCAAAGATGGAGGAAAAGTTTACCCACTCTAAGAACCTCAAATTTTAAATATACTTTCCTATAATGCTTTGAGTGACGTTTGTCATCGTGTCACTAGATCTTCCAGTTTTTCCTCCAGTTCTTTGCATGCTTGTTCGGCTTAAATAAATCCTTAGAGGCCCATGCCAAAGCAATAATATCAAGCTTTTTCTGAACTGTAAGAGATCTATGTGTATTTAAACTTTTCCTGTGATGAAAGAGATAAATAATTGTTCAAGCCTTTTGCAACAAACTGCCTCCATTGACTATACTTGTCTTGGCAGTCTTTTTAAAGGTTACTTCATCCTAAAATAAGAGTATGCCACCTCAGGTTCAGTACTACAAGCTAAATGCAAATAACTCTAAAAGGATGTGTGAATGCTAAATAACCAGTCATCTCCCTTGAGCACACATGTGACCTGGCAGAGATTCAGGAGCTGCTGCCAGCTCTATTCAGAGTCCTGAGCAGATTAACTTTGAGAATTCTTCTTTCAAGCCCTGTTTATCAGAGACTTATTTTGAATTGTGTGTAATTCATGTATTTGGCTTCCATTTATTGATAGGAAATACATGATTGTAAATGTGGTAGCTTTTTGTTAAATGTCTTTGTCTTGAGCGAGTTTGGACTTCTGCAGATTTAGTGTTTACTCTGCAGGATAATAAGCATTGAGATTGAGATTTTTATTTTTAAACTATCCTTGTGTCTTTACTTGTGGTACAGATTTCAGTTTCTGTAAATGATTCCTTCTTTGAGGAGCAAATTATTTAAGTGCAAAGTACTGTTTTGGGATTTTGGTTTTTTGTTGTTCTTTTTTCTTTTAAATAGCATGTGTTCTACTTTATTCTTGAGTTGCAACAGGTAACAAATGTACATTTAACTAGTGCAGCACAGATCAATGTAGGTTGCATACTTTGCACAGGTAAAACTAGCTCTTTATCTTTGTCATAGTATTTATGCTTTATTTATATTAGCGTATAACGTGGTACTGTGGCAGTGGAACAAAACTCAGTTGTGCTGAGGACCAGCTGTTGAAACTACTGAGTTGTGAGGAGAGAGGAAGGACCTCAGGCTAGTCTGGTCCCATGGACTGAACACCTGTAAGCCGTTAACACTGTAAATGCACTCTGGTTTAGTTTCATACAAAGTGAGTCCTGTTATACACTCTTAAGACTGTTCAGTGATGCAAACCAGAAGGTAGTAAGTGAAAATCATGATCAGATGAGCAAAAAGGATTGCTTCAAAAGCACTTTCCTGATCTGAGCTAAAATGCTGATTTTGAGACCTCCCTCCTTCCTGGTTTAAAGCAGGCTGAAGAAAACACTAAGTGTCAGGTGGTTGTGATGTGAAAGGAAAAGGGAAGACATTTGAAACTTGTTTTCCCATAAACTGACTGGATGGTGTTGCTGTTTTAATTGTTCTGTGATAGACTAGGTATTGTATCTGTTCAAAAGTAGTGTTAAACTGTGATGCATAGGAAGGGAGTTTTAATCTTCCTAGGCACCTTTGCTTTCAGGACTTCTCCTCACTCTCCACCCATCCCTGAAGATTACTTCTTGAAGTGATTCCAAAGAAGAGAGAGTAATTTTTAATGGCATGGTAACTTTGTTAAGTAGAGGTAATGTCTTTATTTTCAACTTCCTCATTTTTCTTGTGGAAGGTTTATAGACATATGAATGCACACTGCTGTTCCCAAAATTCTATAGCTTCTGCAGAAGCACCAGTTCCACAACCTTCTTTAGAAGCAAAACCTCAGTCCGAATGTTGTCATGGCTGATTAGCAGTTATAGAACCCGTGTGTGGAAAGGATTTAGTGAAGTCTTCAGAGCAGGCTGCTTTAATCTAAAGAAAAATCTACCTTTCCAATAGTCATTACAAAATATTAATTTTTATAACAAGCACAGTGTGTGGCATTTCTAAGACAATATTTAATCTCTATATTTGTCAGACTCATCTTTTCTGGCGTAATATGGGAAGAGTAGTTTCTTGAAATGCGTATGTTTCTTAAAGTAGGGAAGGAAAACTAACACCTGTGGTGGACAGGTTTTTTTTTGAAGTTAAACTTTGTTTCAGATATATTCTTTAACTATATGTGCTCATGCAGTTTATGAACCAGATTTTTCTTGAAAGAGGGAAGCCATTTAAATTTCATACAACTGAGAAGGACAAAGGGGTTCACAAATGGTTCTGATTTCAGTTTTGTGGTATGTTTTCTGCGCCTGATGCCAGCCACAGCTGTGATTTTCATCTGTCACCTTGCAATATACCATATTTTTAGAAAGCATTTTAGTTCTTAGAAATGGGAGATTACATCACTGTTCTGTCATTCACACACTTCATTGCTAGGCAACAGTTAATGTAATTCCATTGTTCAGTGACACTACTTTGAATCTTTGCTTTGTGCACAGAAATTGTATGTCTGCATTTTGCCATGTTGTACCTAACGTGGCAGGATTTGTATAGTTGGATTAGCATTTCAGCGTCTTCTATGCAAAGGGGCAATTTTGTGATAGTTTGCTCACTTCAGATTTTCTTGTGTGGAGAAGATGTCTTGCTGTTGGTCTTTGACTGTTACTGAATTTTCAGTTTCAGTACTGTTGTGTCTACATATCACCTTTTATTGGATAAATGTGAACCTCCTGAATGCTTTTGATTCCTGCAGAGTACACACTTGCCTTCACTGCAGAGAGGCAGAGAGGTGAAATACATTGCTCAAGTCCACACAGAACTGATGATACTTTTGAGCTGACTCTTAATACCTTTTTCTTTCATATAGCATTTCTATGACAAAGTGCTGCAGGGGATATTGCATATATAAAGTACTATTCTAGTAGTGTTTATAGGAAATAGTGGAAGTGATATTGCAGTACTTTTAGTACATAGTAGCCAATAGTGCTGAAATACTAGCTACCAGTCCTCTTACAGCTTGTCCTATTCTGTGCTGCACTGAACATGTTGCCCAGGGAGGCTTTGACGTCTCTATCCTTAGATTTTCAAGACTTTGGGCGAGCCTTGAGCAACCTGGTCTGAATTAGTTGTTGACCCTGCTTTGAACAGGAAATTGGACTAAATGATCTCCTGAGGTCCCTCCTAGCCTGAATTATTAATTGATTCTTTGATTCTACAATAGCATGACCCAGTCTTTTAGTATTACAGCTACTAGAACTAGCAATATATGTGTCTGTGTGCTCTCTTCTTTGCAATGCAGGGACAGGGGTTACAAGGCCACTGAGTGGGAAAGGGTGGCTGGAGACAGCCTGCAGTGTTCTTCCGCAGATCAGAGCTGAAGTGTGTTATATTCCAGTTGAGTGAACTCTTGTGTCCAAGGTATCAATTGGAATGTAATGGGGACACTGCCCTTTACAGCAAAATGAAATTCCCTGGATTGTAGCTTAGTTGTTGCATCTTCAGAGTGGATTGTTTTAGCTTAACCTTGTATTGGGACGCTAGAAGAGTGTGTCATGAAATATTCAAATTGTCCATCATTGCAAATCAATTGATCAGGAATGCTTCATTTTACTGTACAGCAGGAGTGCTTCATTCTGCAGCAGGTGTGAAGACAGTTATGAAAGACATTTGTAAAGCAAAAATTGATAAAGCCTTTTTATCTTGCAATAGGTGTAAGCTGGCTAGCTCCTCGAGCAGCAGCTGTCTGTCCTTCACTAGGTCTATCTACTCTGCTTAAAGTTAATGAAGATTTTGATGTGTTGGGATCTTTGTAACTGTAAGGTCATATCAGGTTGATGTAAGTGCTTCGTCTTAGTGTTTTAAGTCTATATAATGGCAGATCCATCCTACAGGTCTTATTGGCAGTAACTTTTAAGGGTTTTTTTAATTTGTTTAATAAAGATCACTTTGTACAATGATCCTTCTGAGAACATCTCTTAAAAACTAGAATCAGATTTCCCAGTGCTGTGAATGCTTCAGAAAAGCTGTTTCTAGCAGTTCATCTTTCCCCAGCAGAGGTTGAAGTATGCAATGTGTGTGTCTATTCTGTTCTAACATTAAATAGGCAAAATGGAAGAATAAAAGTAGTAGGTAAATCATGGCAGATAAAATAACTGCGTGCGTGTTCTGAAAAACTGTTGAATAGCAAATAACTTGCTACTTGGATGGTTTGGAATTCTGTTCTCTAAAGTATGAGATGGTTTGTGAATCTTAGACTATGCAGAAAGTTTAGTTCATAGCATGGGAAGGAAGTATTTGAGAACAGGGAACAAGATTTTGGTGTTCATAGTGTGGTTACCCTGATTTCTTGACTGCGTGCCTCAGAAGACTTCCGTAGTGTAGTCAAAACTAAATCTGCCTATATTATATGTAGTTTGAAAACTACTGGCTAGCCTCCTTTTGAGATGTTCCTAACAAACATATGCTATAACCTATCAAAGATGTCTAAATTAAAAAAAAAAACCAACCCTAATTTCTGAGGGAGGCTACTTTATGGTGTTTGATATAATAATTGTTGCAAAGTAGCCTTGCTGAAAGGAGGATTTGGTGTTCCAAGACACTTACCATGTTATTGTCTGTTGCAGGCAGCAGCAGGCATACTGTGCTACGTGGGAGCCTATGTGTTCATCACATACGATGACTATGATCACTTCTTTGAAGATGTCTACACACTAATTCCAGCAGTTATCATCATAGCGGTGGGAACGCTTCTTTTTATTATTGGACTTATTGGGTGCTGTGCCACAATTCGAGAAAGTCGTTGTGGACTTGCTACGGTAAGTTGCACGGTTCTTCTGTCATGGTGTTTGCCAGTTGTATATTTGACTGCCTTACCTTTTACTAGACTTGTAAAATATTTGTTTTAAGTTTGTTCTAATCTTATTTTATGGCCTTAGGTGTTTTCCCCTTATATTTTAATATAAGCATTGTATTTTAACTTTCTGTTCTGAATAGTGGTGTTAAATTAGCCAGTTCTGGCAGCAGAAGGCTCATCAGTTTTACCTTTTTTAAAACTGTGAGCATCTCTTTTAAGAAAAGTAAAAACGTATGAAGCAGTCAGAAGAGTTTTTAAATCTCACTTTTTATCTGTTCTGGTTGAAAAGCTGAAATTGAAATTGAACAGAGAGAGGTAATCCAGGAGCCACTGCCTTTTAAATATCGTGTGTCAAGGTTAACTGAGGGCTGTTATGAAGCCTAAATGTTTTTCTTGATGGCTTAATTTGGACACTTTCTTTGCAGTATTTTATGCCATGTGTTTCCAAGCATTTTAACTGTAGTTTCAGCTTGAAAATTCAATAGGAGAATAGAGAGGCTAGTATTTAAACTGTCCCTATGGAGTTTTTCTTTGTTGTGTGTGTTTTGGTTTTGGTTTTTTTTTGGTTTTTTTTTTTGGTGTGGATACTGTGTAGACTTCTTTAACAGCTTATTTTAAAAGTGCTCTTAAATATACCAAGACAAATGCTTACCTTGCTATCTCTGTCAGTTGTTACAGGGCTTAATCTGAAGAAACATTCCCTTAGTCTACCTACCACTCTTAGTAACAGCCTGGGTAGCTTCTTTGATGTGACATTCCTATTTATCTAACAGAAAGAAGATTGAAAGAAATGCTTAAAAGCACTCCAGTATGGTGTTTTCAGTCCTAATGATCAGCACTTGCCTGGCTGGGCAGCTTAATACTTGGTGAAGCTATGAACACTGAAGTTTCTTGAATGAAATTAATTCTGGGTTCATTTGGTCAACTTAATTGCCTGCTTTAAGTTATCTGTTTAATCAAAACCTTACCTGAAAAACTACTTTAAATAGCAAAATCTGTGTGGAGACTTTCAGAAAGTAAATGGGTAAAACTATTTGCACACTCTTGATTGTATTTTACAGTTTGTGATCATCCTCCTCTTGGTTTTTATCACTGAAGTTGTGGTGGTGGTCCTTGGATACATTTACAGAGCAAAGGTAATATCTTCTCAGTATCAGTAAATGTTTTGTTGTGAATTGTGACCAAAATAGAGAGGTATATAGAAATGTTAATGGGTATTTGTTAAGGGAATAAACCCAAACCTCTAAGTGGGTTAATTTGAGATATCAATATCTTAAAATTTAGAAAATCAGTATTCTTCAAAGCAAAGCAGGATCTTTTCTGAGAGGCAAAAAAAACTAGCTGGAATACATCATTAACAGTTGAACAGTAGAGGGGAGCCATGGTAATTGGTACCTTTCCATTTTCCAAATGGTATTCTAATTTATTTATGCTTTGACTTTGTGAATTATTTAGGTTATACAATATTTGAACATAGGGCATATTGTTTTGATATGCAATAACTTAAATGTTGTCTTGTGTTTTGGTATACAAGTTAACACTGCATAATAATAAATAAATTGAATATGTTAATGTATACTGTCTGGCTTTATACAGGGTGTTGACAAGGTATATGGCTAAATAAAGTGACTTCTCCCGCTCTTGTTTAGTGGAAGTTAAGAACAGGACCAGAAAATAAAATTAATTGTGTTTCTACCAGCACAGTATGTGGCAGAAATATACCATATGGTATTAGAGATACTACAGTGTAGCTTGAAGAAAAGAAATTTCGAACTTGCACAGTTTCACTGACTTTTTTTACATCTAAATTTTGCCAAAAAAAAATTAGCAGAATAGATGTGTTTAGCTGTAAAGCATAGTATGATCACATTATAAGGCACTCCAGTGTTATCGTAATAGGAAGCTGAACTACACCACCATTTACCTTTCTTTAGCCTTCTGTATTCCTATAAACAACACAGATCTTACTACTTCAGTGTTCTCTTCTACTATCCTGGAAGAAACTGTGAGAGAACCGTCAAGTAAAAAAACAGAGATTTTGCTTCATTTACAAAGGAGGGCTGCCTTGAGTATGCAGCTAAGAAGAGGACCTTGAACTATGCATTTTAAGTCTGGCTTAATAACAGAATAGGTTGTTTCAACATTGCTCTGTCAGCGATGCTAAAATCCAGGATATATTTTTTTTTCTCATGGTCTACATCTGATTTCTGATATCTCGGCAGTGCACTGAGAAGATCATTTGGGGCTTTGAGGCTTGTAGTGGAAGTACACTACACTTCTAGTCCTTGGAAGCAACTGAGGAAAGCAGTGCAGTTCCTGGAGAATGGGAGACATGTTGAGTTCTCACATGTTAACTTCAACTTGGAGGCTTCTGCTCCAATACTTGCGGAGATGTAGTATATTACAGCATAGTTATTCAGGAATTACTGTGGATCTGATCTGGACTAAGTCATGGTCATCTTACTCTTCTGTGTTCCATTCTTAATGTGGCTTGCTCTTTTCCAGTTAACAGCATTCAGGGCAGATAAATGCAGATGCATAGATCTATCTTCCCTAGGCTGTCTGAAATTACACACTTGAAACACTTTAGATTGTTCCCAGTTGCGTGTTCATGTTGTGTCTTATTTTTGTCTTGTTACAATACAGTTTCACAGCTGTAGGTAACGCAGAGTCAGAGCTTGGGGAAAAGGACAAGTAGCCTCTTTTTGGAGGCAGCATGGTCTTACATTAAGCCATTTATGGGAGTCAGTATTTGAAAACTGAATCTTAAGTCTTTTGAAAGGACAGTCAGGTTTTGTTAGTAAAAATGGCAGTTCTATACTACCCTGCAGTACTTAGCATCCTAAACTATTGTTTTTAAGTGCAACGGGAGCGTCAGAAATAACTTAAATTTATTACCAGTGAACTTGGAGGTGAAATCTCCTTAGATCTCTGATTATTTTTACTGGGATAAATAAGGCAGCTCTGTGCTTTGCTAGTTTTGTTCTGTTATTTCTGTCATGGCGTGTATAGATCTGTTGTGTTTTGGGTTTTTTGTGGGTGGCTGTTTTTTTTAAATAAAAGGCACCCAGATCATGTTAGAACTACCTTAGTATTAACTGTACAAACTTCCAAGCAAAACTTAACATATGAAAGATTGAAGTTATGGCTGTTCATCAAAACTGTTGGTACCAAGTGAGCATAGTGTTGTCTCAAGAAAGTGGCTTTGTGGCCTTCAAGATACAATGACTGATCTTAAAGTTGCTTTATTTTCCAATGTGACTCTGCAAATTTGCATGTGGATGCAATTCAGACTCCTACTCCTTCAGAACAACAAGTATGCCTAGATCATACTGTGATAGACTGACCTGCTGCAGAATCTGATAGCATTGTCCTTATCAGTAAAAGTAAAGCTTTTTGTAAATTGCAGTGGGGATTAAACAGGTTGGTTGAGGCCTTACTGTTGTTTTTTCCCCTGGGTGTAGTAGTTAACCCTCTTTATGTTTGATAAAACCTGCCAGTTAGCCACAGCTAGTGACTTCCGTTTGCATTGTGTGCAATTTGCATGGCTTTCAGGCATAGTATTGCCCTGATTGAACCGCAAGCCAAATGATGTACAAACAAGCACTGAAATAAATGATTTTAAAACCAATATGACAAATTGAACAACTGTTTTGTTATATGAATCAGTTGCAAATTACATCAGTTAAACCATCAAACAATTGATTTTAAGCTAGTCTGAAACAAGTTGCCTGTGGAGGCTAAATTGACTTTTATTTATATCTGTCTTGGTATAGATTTACTTTTAAAGATAACCAGCATTCTTGGGGGAGGGAGGATGAAGCTTGTGCCATTGCTGCAGAAAATTCTTCCCTTAAAGCATTTAAGGGAATGATGTGTTGGGAAGACCTTCCTACTGTAACTTGTGAATCTAAAGAATATGTATGCTTAGTTAATACTCAGCCCTAAGATTACATTCCTTCCATGTAATTCCTGTTGAAAGTGATAGGAAAAAAGTCAGTTCAGAGCTAATCTTAGTATTGTACAAATGTCTTGCTTCACCAAATTTTGTGTGCATTTAAATAACAGCTTACAGTGAAATGTATTACTTAAAAGGTTCTAGTAAGATTTCCTCCAAAATGGGCATTACAAGACACCTTTTGGGGGACAAGTGATGATTCTTGGGTGGCATCCATTTCTAACACATGTACTTGTCAGCATCTTTAGCAGCTTGACTCATCTGCAGTAGCTTTAGGAGCTATTCCTGTAGCTGTTGCTATGTACAATGTACTGCCATCAAGGTTTCTTAGGAAGTGTGGGGAGACTGGGACTGAGCAGAGAGCTTGGTTACTGTAGGGTAGGATAGTCAGCCAGAAGATCTCATCTTTGAGAATTTACCTGTACTTAATTGGAATGGGAAGAGCAAATGGTATGACTTACTCCTTGTGGTCCCAAATGGAATTAGTTAGCCCAGGTGGTTATACTGGTTTTGGTTTGGAACTTTGAAGGAGTGGGGGAAGTGGAAGAGTGAATGCATGCTCCTATAGAGAGAGCCTTTAATTTCGTGGAATGTCTGCCATAGTGTCATAATAAAAGCAATTTTCTTTCTGGGATATGTAACGAAGCTGCTTTGTCTAAAACCTTACAAAAGGTAGCTGCTTGGGTTTTTTCTTGACCATTAGCTGCAAGCTAGCAATGTCTTTGCAGAAGTCAAGTTAGAATTTTAAGAAGCTGGACAACCAAATTATGCTAATTTCAGATGATGGGGGGTTACCTTGATTTCCCAAACTGCTATAATTAGAAGTGAAATTATTTTACCTAGACCTATATTACTTGTGTTGGTGTGCTAATGCAGGTGTTTTCCTAATACTTCACACAGGTGGAGGATGAAGTTAATCACAGCATTCGGAAAGTATACAATGGATACAATGGGACAAATCCTGATGCAGCCAGTCGTGCTATTGACTATGTACAGAGGCAGGTGAGACTGAGACAGTCCTTTGTCCTTAAAACACAGATGCTGTGTTGCTCTGCTACTTGTGTAGCCTATCTGCCTCCATTCTGACAAATCTAGGAAACAACTGATTGATCAATAAATGGTTTCACTTGGTTAAAATTAGTAGAATTGTGGCAGTGTTGATGGGGAGATGGGTTTTGTATAACTGATTATCTATGAATCAGTGTTTGAATGCAAATTTTGAGTACCTACGTATTTTTCTGCAATGAAATGTTGCAGAATGTTTTCACATCTGCACAGATTTATCTAGAACATACTGGGGGAAAAAGTGCTCTTCCTTTTACCTGAAAGCTGGTGTCACAAGCTCCTGCATTTCAGGGTAGAACAACCAATCAGACTTAAGGAAGATTCAGGAGCATTCGACATTCTTACAATTGCATCAATTAAAAAAGTTGTCTAATACTTACATATTAAATGTCTAATGCATTTAAGTCAGTCATACTACTAATGAATACCTTGCTTAAAATCCCTGCTGAAAGGCAAAAAAGACAAGAAGCTGGTAAATTGACACTTAGGGCAGTACCTCTGTTTGAGGCTGCACTGTACCCAAGAAAACTCCAAGGACTGCAACAGAGTATGAGCTCTCAGCTGAATGGAGCTGTATTTCTTTTTAATTGGTTCATTCCTGAAGGCTTTCAACATGACATTTGACTATATGAAATGAATTTTAATTCTGCGGCACAGTTCTGTGAGAAGAGCAAACACTGGTTCACACCAGAACTATGTCCAGAAAGCAAAGGGTTTTTTAAAGCATTTGCTGTGAGCATTAAGGATAGAGCTGTTCTAAGCCAGAACTCAAGCTCTTGTCCTGTTTGGGAGACATGAGGGAAAAGTGGGTTGTCAGATGTTCCCCAAGAACTGGAATTTCAGATCTGTATTTTGCAGGAAGTATCTTAAATTATATAAGGCTATAGGCCCCTTTACAATACACTAAGTCTGTTATTTGCTTAAGTAACTGTCAAATAATTTGTGTTACTCAAGTAACAAAGGTAGCCTAAGCTTGTGTTTCTTGATATTGCAATTAGAATTGCTGCCTCGTCTCACTTCTTGACTGATAAATGTTGTCTCTTTACTTGCATGTTTTTTCAGCTGCGCTGCTGTGGGATCCGTAACTATACAGACTGGGAGAATACTGTCTGGTTCAAACAAACTAAAAATAACAGCGTGCCGCTTAGCTGTTGCAAAGCAGCCCTCAGCAATTGCACTGGCAGTTTGACCCGCCCAATGGACCTTTATTCTGAGGTAAGACAGCCAAAGTATGAACTATGTAGCTGTGTGCTTTTGCTGACAGTAATTTAATGTTCTTTTTAGTGGGAGCATGAGTATTGGTGTATTTACTTTAACAGGAAATAAACATTGTTTCTAGAGGGGGGAAAAAAAACCCTCTCTCCTTTTTTCATCTATGATATACTAAGTAATGACTTTTTTAGTATTTGGATTATCTTTCTGCTCTGTTTGATGCTTTTGGGGGTTGGTTGGGGGTTGTTTTTTGGTGAGTCTAAATGTGGTTGCCACATGGATGTATAAGAAGTCTACTTGTTTCAGGGCTGTGAGGCTCTGGTTGTAAAGAAGCTTCAGGAGATCATGATGTATGTCATCTGGGCAGCACTAGCATTTGCTGCTATTCAGGTAAGAGAATATTTGTTAGTTGTAAACTTTTTCTCAAATGAAATTCTAAACTGCTGTCTGGGTGATTACAGGTATGCACAGGATGATAACAACTTTAGTCCTTACTTGGTTTGGATGATAAATGAACATCAGTCAAAAGGATCTAAACCCTTTAATACAGAACTTAACAACCATGCAAGGTCTAAAAACTACTACTATGTGGATGTATATTCCATTAGACTGTTCAGCTATCTTCAAATCTGTCACATGCAGTAATACGCTAGATTGTAAATGGTAAATTATTTCTTGAAAACCAATTCTCTAAATATTATCATGAATGTGCTCTGATAGCATTTAACACTGAATAATTTGTATACTATTTAATTTCCAACTTTAAAACAGCTCATACTTCATGCCATTTTAGAAGTACATCAGCTTAACTGTGCTTTGTGGGATGTAAATAATGCCAGGTCCACCCAGGAGATACATCAGGGTTTTTGATAACATACTCTGCTCTTGTTTGACAGCTTTTGCATTTTGTCTTGAAGATTTTTTTGGTTTCTGGACTTCAGCAAAAAAAAGGTTCTAAACTGTGGAGACCCTGCCTACTTAAAATTGAGTACAGGCTGTCTCCCACATGAACCTTAGTTGTTACAGTCACCCTAGTCATAAAAAGTAACTGAGGAAATAGACTAATGTGTATTTCAGTATTTATTTAGATTTTTTTAAAGATTAGAGCAGTCTTCTAAACATACCTGTAAAATTGAAATTTTGAATGCTCATCAATTTGTTAGGCTTAGTACATTAATCACGTTATTTTCAGACTTTGCTAATGTTACGACCTCTGAGAAATAAAGTGCACATGCTGAATCCCAAGAGACTTGAAAACTAATTTCAAAGTTACTTTTGTGCCCTTGATAGCATTTGAATTCAGAAAACACTGTACCTGTTGAGTCAGACAGCTTAGGTACTTTTGTTTTCAAAAACAACTTTTGAGCTTAATTATATGTTTGAAGGTAGATAATTGTTTGCAAACAGTCTTGTGAAAATACAGTTAAATTTCTATTTCAGTGCTACTAGGATATACTCATAGGTAACACTGTAGACAGTAATATTGTTGAACTGTCCAGAACCAGATTACTTCAGCTATGAAACTTTAAATTTGGTGAGATGTGTACTCAGTCTTCTGAAGGAAGGTAGTTTTTTTAATTGCCATTCTTGAGGCTCTAACTGTTAAAGCAATATTTAGTCCCCTTGCACAGTGAAATATTTGTGTGATGTAAACGAAGGTATTTACCACAACCATGTTTACTGTGGCAGATTTTTTTTATGTAGGAATAAAATGTATGTTATGAGGCTGAGTGAGCTGAATCCCAAGAGGAGGCATTATTCCTAGTTTTGGAGTTTGCAGGCTGATTAACAGGTTTACCCCAAAATGCAGCACAGTTATAATCCTTTCTGGGATTGGGCCAGAATTTCTAACATGTGCTTGCAATGGAAATGTGGCTGCATGCATCCTTCTGTTTTTCCTGGCTCATCAATTCTAGGCAAGCATATTAGTTGTATCCATTCTGCAGTTATTTGATTTGATTCTTTGATTTGTCTCCACATGTCAGTAATCAAACTATTGTCAAAAGGTACATATTGTATAAACAGTTTGTCAAGAAGAAAGTAAGAACATCAGAAATTTCTTTGCTAGTGCTGCAGTATAGCATTTTGAAATCTTTTTGCATAAAGTTAAAACAAGCTATGTGATACCTGTTTCAAAAATGAATAGAATAAGCATAAATATGGAATACAGGGTGTTTGGAATATCCTTGACAATTTTGTCTAATAATATTCACTGAGTGGTAATCACATTTAACCACATCTGTCAGAGGTCATATTCTTGTGTCTTTGTTCCAAAGTTCAAATGGTTGTAAATTCATGTTTTAAAACAGCATTAGTTTCAGTCAAGTTGATATAGAACAGTTCAAACACTGTTTATTTATTTATCTCCTGAAACTTAAGACATAGATGTGACATCCTCTTATTTGTCATACAGAACTTAATTAGGTACTTAGCTTGTTTCACAGCAAAATAGTCTGTGGGCTACTTGAAATGGAGACAAGAATGTAAACTTCAGCAAATGGCCTGTAACCTAGGTCGTGTCCTCTAAACTTAGAGGAGTAATTATGTTTTTCTTACCTTTTGGTGAATTTCACTGCCTTTCATATGCTCCCTGCATAGAGTCCACTCAATTGTTATGTCATGTGTTGTGCAATAAGCGTACAATAATGTCCAAAGTTTGTTACCTCTAATAGCTTACAGTCAACAAATTTAGCCTTCAGTACTTTTTTTAAATTAAAAGACTGAGCAGAGAAGAATTTTTGCAAGGCTTGGAATTTTTTGAAAACTCAGCCTTTTCTGCATAGAAGTAATTTTTGGTATATTCATGTTTCAGTTACCATGGGGATCTGCCAGTGTGCAATAGTTCCCTGGTCTCATCCACAGTGGCAGCATGGAACTATTAATAAATAGGAGGCAAACTGAATGGAGCAAAGGCATTGCAGTGCAGTAGAAGTGCTGCTTGATTAGCTGCAGGGTTCATTCTTAAAGATAGCTTTTGTAGTCAGTGATCATTACAAGATACCGAGTTTAGCATATGTATATATAGAGCCAGTGAGCTTTTTCTGTACTAAAGATGCAAATTCATAGAATCATAGAATCATAGAATGGTTAGGGTTGGAAGGGACCTTCAAAGGTCATCTAGTCCAACCCCCCTGCAAGGAGCAGGGACATCCCCCACTAGATCAGGTCGCTCAGAGCCCCATCCAGCCTGGCCTTGAATGTTTCCAGGGATGGGGCATCCACCACCTCTCTGGGCAACCTGTTCCAGTGATCTACAACTCTCATGGTGAAAAATTTCTTCCTAATGTCCAATCTAAATCTACCCCCCTCTATTTTAAAACCATTACCCCTTGTCCTATCA
>JAAGAY010132734.1:0-25062 GCA_011801015.1 Ardeotis arabs | reverse complement strand
AACTGCTTCCTGCATCAAACTGAGCTATCTTAGACATTTCTATAATGCATTACATTATGAAAAACAGACCTGCCCTCAAAATAGGCAAAAAAAAAAAAAAAAAAATCCAACACTTCTGCTGGGGTGAGTAGAGAAGAATAAGCAGGCCTAGATAAGCCACGGCTTCCTGTGCCAAGAATCTGTTTTCCCATGTGCTGGCTTTTTACCACTACTAGCAGGATCGCATCTAAAAAAAGAAAAAAAAAAAACAAACACCCCTTACTCATTGCCCTGATGGAAGCTCTTACCAACAGGATCATCTGGGGAGCTTATCTTGAACACACAGCCAGAAACCCAGGCTCAGGAAATCACAATTTTGATGAAGATTAGCCTGCATGCAGGCTGACAAGATTTTCAGGACACTAATAGGAATGGTTGGGAGATAGAGATGCTCTTCAGTCTTTTTTATTCTAACTGCATCAAGGTGTCAGTATGGCAATAGAATAAAGTCTCTGTGTAATACATATTAAGTAATAAATAAACATATATAGACTCGTGCAATATAAATACAAAGACACATAAAGTAAAAGAGAAACGATCAAAAATAAGATGCAATTCTTCACTTATCTTTTTTTTTTTGCAAACTACTACTTTCTTCTGAATAATTTACACTGAAATATATTTTTGCTAATTAAAATCCATTTTAATTATTACACAGCTATTTTAGGTCTCTTTAATGCCTTGATGCTTCAGGATAATATCTTCTGAAGTAGTTGTCCTTAAAAATAAAATGCACGTTACAGTTACATTACTAGTCTTTAAAGTAACTAATAATATCTAAACCAGCTGTATAATAATTAAAGTATTTTTTTTAATATAAAAGATAAGGATGTACAAGAAAAAACCATACACATAAGTTGTACAGAGCAGCAAAAATGCTTTGTAACAAGGAAGTGAGAAAAACCTTACTTAATTTTTCGTTTGCTTGTGAGGCTATTTTAAAGGATTATTACAAGGGGTTTTTTTAGTCATCAAGTAATTTAAGTTGTGGGTTACAGGCTGAGAAAATGACCTTGCAATCACTACTAAAAGACTAATTGCCTATAATGATCAGGATCTTCTTTTGTCTTTTGTACTGCACACTGAAAGGTTTCTTCTATGGAAAAAAGATAAATATGATTCTTCTTTACTGCAAGACAAAGAATTCTAAAATTGTGAAACTGATTAAAATCAAATCATTAAGTCTAGGATAACAGACTTAGACAATAGATTGAGTTAGTGTCTGTTGGAACCACGGGCAGGAAGTTTTCACTCTTTCACTCTGCCAGAACAGCACCTCCTGTGCACAGTTGTTCCCACTGGTAATCCCCTTACTGGCCACATCACAGGAGAAATCCCGCTCTAGAGAGCACTGCAGCCCTCTGTTATAACATTTGTATGGCCTGCAAACGGCACGGTCATGAAGCTCAAAGTCAGAGTGCCATGGGTTTTCCAGCAATGGAAGTGTCTATCTCCAGCAGACACTGAAAATTTCAAATGCTGCACAGGCAAACTACACACTCACATCAAGAGGTGGAACAAAGGAAAAAAGCAGACTGGCAAAAAATATTCCCGTACCACTCATTAATGCAAAAATTTACCTGAAGCTCATTTGGCCATGTTAGGTTTTACGATTATAGTGCTTTTGATGCCAAAACACAAAATTTAAGAGCATAAAAATCTTCAGGAACACAACACAGAGACAGAACATCACAGCCGTGTAACAATGATCCTATCAGCTGCATGTGTAACTCACATGCTGTAAAGACACAAACCCAAATAAACTAAAACAAAGAACATCTGAGAACTAAAATTAATCACAGCTAATGCACTGGCAGCTTCTAAGAGCAGCAGTCAAGCAGAAAAAGTTGTTGAGGTACTTCTTTAGAAAATCACATGTCAGAGAGTGAAAACCTACTGTTCAAGTACTTACTGTAAATATTCCACGGTTCTCTGATGCTTTACACACAACTGGAAGCTCAGAGACATATCTCATCCTCTTTTATTGTTTTAATCAAAATTAAGCAAGACCCATCGTTTTAATTCACTTTAGTAATAAATATTATCTTTAATTTATATCACAGATAAATTGTTTATGCTTTATGCTTTCTTTTTTACCATAACTATGCTAAGCAAAATTAAATGTGAAGATCTTGAACACTCCATAATTAATTATTAGCAAACACGGAACGATTAGAACTGAGAACTTACCCTTCTCATCAGCTTTGTCTTTTACTGCCAGAGTATCATTACTCAGAGATACTGTCTGGGCATTTAAAATGTCTGTTCTCATTCCTGGAAATCTGGGAGAGGAAATTAATCTTCCTTCATATGAATATAAATAAAGTCCTCCACCATCTACAAGAAGAAAATGCCTACAAAAAAAAAAAAAAAACCAACAAAAATGCAAATCTCTAAATAATACAGAAAAGCATGATGACAGTTTCAACAATTTGAAGGTAATTGTCTAATATCCTGCAACTGTTTTCAGCTAAACTACATAATTTTTAAGTCTTACATTTCAAAGCTGATATTCTGAAAGCTCTGTATGGAAAATTTCAGTTTTAATGTGAAAGTTATCTTTTTCCATGAGAAATATTTATTATCTGGAATCACTATGATTTTATCTGTTATAGACATTATAAGATTTAAATATTATAACTCTTGATGACAAAGCACCCAGCTGCATTCCGTACTCCCCACACATCACCCCATGAGCTCACACTGCGTGTATATATGTGAGAAACAGCCTGGATCGTAGAATCATAGAATTGTTTAAAGACCTTTAAGATCATCGAGTCCAACCATTAACCTAACACTGCCAAGTCCCCCTAAACCATGTCCCCAAGCACCACATCTACACATCTTTAAATACCTCCAGGGGTGGTGACTCAACCAGCTCACTGGACAGCCCGTTCCAGGGCCTGACAAACCTTTCAGTGAAGAAATTTTTCCTAATATCCAATCTAAACCTCCCCCGGCACAACTTGAGGCTGTTTCCTCTCATCCTATCACTTATTACTTGGGAAGAGACCACCACCCACCTTGCTAAGTTTACAGCTAGCTTTGAAATAGTATCACCTGGATAATTTCCTTCAGTACGACTAGATTATAATGCAATTATAATGTTACCAATCATTGCACCATGTGAACCACTGTTTGTTCGCACACAACATCTCTCAAGGTAGACTTGTTTTATCAAAACCTTAGGTTCATTTCCATGGATCACCTACACTGCCAAAAGAATCCGCGTCATGTTTTCAAAATTTACTTTTAAATCGGCAGCACAAAACTCCAACTCTAGAAATTGATCTTCAAAATCCTGCCCACTTGCTCACCCATTCTCTACTGCGGTATCTTTGTAGGCTAGGACATAAGTGTTTAATCTTAAAAGTATAAATAAAGATGTGAAAGACTGTCTTTCTACAAAAGCACACATAGAGATCTCTTTGACAAATGATTTTCAGGAAATACAGATTAAATTTTTTTAAAACTGAGAAAAAAATAGAAACTTCTTGCAAATAGAAACACAAATATGTAAGAAAAATGAAACTATTTTTATTTGGCATGCTTGGCAACCTTTTTAATAAAAATTGGAGACCAAAGATAATTTATATAAAATATATTCCAGTTCAAAAAAATCAATATAAAACATCAAAAAAACCAGATGCTGGCATAATGTCAGAAGATTACTTTCTTCCATAAATAAGAGTATAAACATACATATGTAATACATTAAAAGATTCATTACCGTCATCACAGACCTATGACAAATATACCAGCTAAGCCTTTACATGCTGCTTACCAATACTGTATACTTTTTGTCTATTTCTAATATTTCAATATGTGCTTACGTTATATAACAAAGTTTTAGGAAATGCACGTTCACATCTAGTAGCGAGCATTACAAGAAGTAACCTACTTTTCCGCTTGCAGAATCAAACTGACTGTTCCTTCCTTCAGGTCAAAGACCAGCGGTGTATTCCAGTTCTTTGTACTGAAAAAAAAATAAAATTCATCCTTCATTAAAACTGCTAATCTTCACATATCATTGTAAATACAAAGCTGAATTCACTAAGTAAAGCACATACATTTTTATCATCTAACATTCCTAAAAAGGGAGGTTTTGAAAAGGAAAACAGCATTTGGGAAGCCAAGTAATGCTGATAACCATGCAGTATGGTCCAATAACACTTCTGCCTTCAATTTTGCGTCCCTTCACACTAGCAGCAGCTGACCTAGGAGTCTGAGTAAACAGCAAAACCATATTGAAATGAAACAAACATGGTTTTAAAATATTTCTGAATTGTGAATTCTGATTTTACAGTGATCTGGGGGGAGGACAGAGTCCTTCTCTTGTGTGCCCTGTTACTGTCCAGCATTAGTCATCTCACTGAACCGGTAAGTGCCTTTAGGAGTAAACTTCAAATTTCAGCATATGAAACAGAATATCATGTTCTTCAAACATGATGCAGGACTGAATCACTCCTATTCTATTCCAAAATAACGGCATGCCAGAAGCACTATCCAAAAAAAGGAGTCCCTAGATGGAGGCACAAATACATTTGCATCCAGCCACCGTTCCTGCTGCCTCCATGTGAAAAGAGAGCTTGCCAAATTTTTGTAGCAAAATGAACGGGGAATCACGGCACCAGCAAGAAGCTGAAAGGAAGGATGACGGGGGAGGGCAACTACACTCTGATACATTTTGTTGTAGATGATGCTAGGTTTCATAGAATATTTCAATTAGTGAAAAAAAAAAATATTAAAACTAACTACTTTCTGCTACTCTCTTATAACTGTTAGATAAACTTGAGAAAGCTTCATGAATTTGTATTACTTACGAAAACACGTAACACTGAAGAGAAGTGGAAACAACCAGATGCCCATAGTTCAAGGAGGCCTTAATAACCCTGTCACGGAATTCCAGCAAATCTACCGCATCATCGATAACATTGTGCACCTAATCAGAAGAAAATTTTGGTTGACTAAACCAAACTGAAATGAAAACTAACTAGTGAAATTCTTTCTTAGTATATACTAGATACATGCTGATACTGTTATACCACTAGCAGAAGAACATAGCTGTGTGAGAACAGGGACTTTCATAGCACTGGTGAAAACTTAAAGGTTCTATAAACTCTGAATAAACAGTGAGTAATTACTGAGGAGCTGAATGGAATTCCTTAAAAGAAAGGAGTAATTAATGCGTACTTGGAATACGTAAGGTTGAGAAAATTATCTGATAGCAAAGGTGCCCAAAAGTTCCCATTTTAATACTCAGTGTTCAGCTGCTGATTATTTAAACATTTAAAATTTAATGCTCATCTCAGCAATCTCATCATAATACCATCAAACCAATTCAGCAATATCCAAGATTTGGATAAAGATATGTTGTCTAGATGTTGAATAGCTCCAGCATATATTTTAAGCCTACCACACTCTGAAGTAAGAAAAATTTACGAGATGGCCTAGGTGAGCAGGCTGTGCCTTCGCCAATTCTGTGAAAATTTGCTCAAATGACAACGTTTCAAGAAAATCACAGTTTGCCTGTAATCAACACATATTTTTGAGCTCAAAGATTTTAGGCAGCTAAAATCTAAGGAGATATTTTATGATGGGGGGGTGGTTGTTTGGTTTTGTTTGTTTGGGGTTTTTTGTGGTTTTTAAAGATGCCACCATTCTGAGGGTGGTACTCTCTCTCTGATTTTCTCCATTATGAAACCAACAGCAAAACAAGGACTGAACTCCATTATTATTGAAACCTAGAAACCATTTCCAAAGACATATCAATTGCTATGACTACCACAGTGATACATCCATAGTTAACTTAGCTATTGTAGTACTCAGGAAAAAAAGAATGCATCTAGAACTTTTTTTTTTTTGTAGGCAATACTTTCCTATACAAATATATAGGAATAAAATAAAATCACAATAAACTAAAAAAATCAGTCCTGAATCAGGGTTAGCTCTGCTTCCTCAGCTGTTTGCATATCCAAACGCCCTGGAGATTATTCACATAGCCCATCTGTTACGAGTCGATGTCTGGGAATGAAAGAAGAAATATCGATTTTTACCTGCTAATTTGTCTTCTGTGTTCCCAGACACTGACTCATGGTATCCCACCCACCAGACCAAATTGTAAGACAGCATTTCTGTTGTTACAACTTTTCCCAATTACATATTCAACATTAGGAATCAAGACCAAAAAAACATTTAAGGGCCTAATTAGGAATTTAGGAACTTGACTTCGATATTGAAAATATTGGCCCGGTGTCCAATACCAAATGTGTAATTTGGAAAATTTGTAGGAATGGAAATCTTATATTATCCCAGTGTTCGGAGCGTGAATGTTGTGAGTCAGTGTCTAGGAACACAGAGGACAATTTAGAAGGTAAAAATTCATATTTTTGTATTAATTCCCAGATATTTGGTAACCTAAACGTGGATTCAGGCCAAGATTTTTTCAGAAGACGGATCCTAAACTTAAGCTCCAGAAACCACATGTAGGGGCCTGTTTCATTTCCAGCGGTGCTGAGAGTTGGCAGCTCCCGCTGAGGTCAATGCCTGTTGCTCAGTGCTCAGCTGGAAGCACCACGCAGGTACCCGATACACGATACATGACAAATTCCTGTAGCTTTGGAAGATCTGAGTCTAGGCTGTAAAGACAATATGGTGCAGAAAAGCAAATTACAACTCTTTACAGCCAGCAACCAAATTTATCTGGAAATGCCCTAACAGAGCAATATTTATCACAGCTTCATTAACAACAGGGATACAGTAAACCTTACTAAAGCGTTAGTTATCACAAACTGCATCAGTGCCTCCAACGACTCACGAATGCAGATAAGGTAAAGAAAGCTCCTCTAGATTATCTACACTTAATTACACAGCTTCATCTTTGCTGACAGTTACTGTAATACTATTCTAAATGACGCTTTGGTTTTGGCCAATGTATTTGTATTGTTTTCTGCATAAACATTTTCATTACACTTGAAATTATCCTTCTCTTGTAAATGGCCTCCCACAGCTATTTTCACACGCTCTTCAAATGAGCTTTGCATTTTTCCGGAGGATAGAGTACTTCTGAGTTCTGTAATTCTGGTGGCATGGTTTGGTTTACACAGATCTGATCTTCTGTACCACCGATAATTATTTACCCCATCTGCAAACTCTGGCCATTTTATTACCTTAAATGTTTTCAGTCATACATACACAGGAGAAAAAAAAAAAAAAAAAAAAAAAAAAAAAAAAAAAGATAATGGTTTGCCGAGGATGAAAAATTCCCATTTTGTAATTAAAAAAAGAAAGCTAGTAATCAGAATGCACAGCTCTGAACTGTGAAGATTACCTCCATGGTTCTCCTCTTAATTAATGTTATTTCAAAGTTCTTCCACTCCCAGCGTTGCTCCACGACATGGGCAAAAATGACATGTCCATTTCCACATGCTCCAGCCAGCTGAGTGCCATCAATAGACCAGGCAATGTTAAATATGCTGCCAGTGTTTGGCTTCTCTAAAGCATAAGACCACTTGCAGAGAAACAGAAAACAACTCTTAATTTTTTTTTTATGTTTTTGAAATTATTTGTTGTAATAAACAGATTTGCACAGTTATAGTTTTTAAGAAACATCAATGAACTAACTTTTTATCACAGCTTGAATATGCAAACCAAAGAGATTAGATGTCTTAAGTCAGATTCTTGAAAATCAGGTATACAAAAAGGAAAACCATCAGGTACGGCAGAAATTATAAATGTCACAAGGGCTGAAGTACATTAGGTAAAAGTTATCAAGTCACAATACACTTAAAGTGTACTTAGTCATCCATAAATCTAGGCAATCACTACATAAAAATTAAGTGAAAGTACTTAAAAACAATTACATTGGTTACATGGGTGCAACAGGCTATGGTCTTAAGTGCGATGCATTCAGTTCATGCCGCAGTGACAGATCCTGAACACAGAAGCAGCGAGGTCTGGGCAAAACCAGTCAGTATAAAGAAGGCACTCCTAAATATACTACATAGAGAATTGCAAAGCTCTTGCGTTGCTTCTCTCCATGCTTCCAGCATAAGAGAGACTGGTGGATTAAGGAAAGCTCTGAAAGCAAAGCCTGTATACTGTTCTCCTCCTAACACAAAAAAAGCAGCTTGATACCTTGCCTACCTTTTCCTCTAGTCTCTGTTATTAGTCTACAGGGGAAGGATGTATTAAACATTTCCAGTTGCTATGCTTGCAATAACAACAAAAAATTGAAACATCACTGCAACCAAAGCAGTGACAGCTGGCCCAGCTTTGGAGAGAACCAGAAACAATAGCTCCGTGTGCTGCGTTCGTTTAAGGCTAATTAAGAGGTGCTCACAGAGGAGTACCGCAGTAATGTCGTGGAGGTACAGGTCAAATAACTATATTTCAGAGCCTTATTATCAAAATAAATAGTGTATCTGCTTTCGAATGAAGTTAGAAATTCAAATAGTAGACAAAATGGCATCTGTGGGCTGGCTGCTAAAAGACGCTTTTAATAAAAAATTAATTTGTACCCTCCAGCAACAGGGTGTAAGAGGCATTTCACGTTTTCATTCCTTGCCTGCCTCTGCGCAGGGCACGGTGCCCCCCATCCTGCCCACGCAGCTCCACGGCATTGCCTGTGCCAGTGCAATGGGGACGCACAGGCAGAGCATGCGCTCAGATGAAACAGCAGATGATTTCTGAGCCTCTCATATCCCCCATATTTTCATTCTCTCTGTTAGCATGGCAAAGAATAAAATTATAAATCCCCCTAGCACAAAGAACAAGGAAGAGTTATTAAAACTAGCATTGTTTTTTTTCCTTCTGATCCACAGCATGAAAGTAGTTACGAGAGATCCTTACATTTAGTACTAAACCTAATTCTGTTCCTTTTCAATATTTAAATTTCTTCCAGTGAAGAACTTACTCTTAAATTCCCCCAAGCCTTATGCACGAATCTCCTCTTACATTCTTATCAAAAACTAGAAGAATTTTCAGACCAAGACACTTGTTCTCTCTCTCATCTCAGAAATACAGTTCATACAAATCACCCCGAATCTCTGAACAAGCGTTTCCCTGAGAGCGGATGCCAAAAAGTGAAATAACATTTTTACGGACTTTTAGGAAGACATTAAACCAGGTTTTAAAATGAGAAGCGAATCTCAACTATAGCCTCTTCAGAAGGGTGTAACAGAACGTTTTAAAAATCATTTAGCAATTGAAGAACTACCTGAATATTCCAATACATTTGAAATCTCAAGAATCAAATCAGTAAGAAAAAAACATGTGATTGAAGTTAAATGTAGACATAGGTTTCACATGACTTTTGGATACATGATACTATACCAAAGAGGAGACAGTTGGAAGAAAATACTCACCTAATGTCTCTAACACATTTCATATTCTGATTTCTTTTGCAGTACACAATAAACCCCAAGAAATACGAAGTCTTTCACACAAAGTCTTCATATGATTTATAAGAAATGAAATCACAAGAAGTACAGTAAAATAAAGGTGTCAGACTTACACATTCAATAGCAAGGAAACACAATGGGATGAAATTCAACCTCCCAGTTGTGCGAGCGGTTTGCAGAATACCGTGTAAGATGACCTACTGAGTTAAAGCTCTTTTACTGCCTACGCGCGTAAGGGTGAGCGAAAGACAATGTCGGCACTGACTGAATTTCCAATTTCAGGCACTCAATTTTAAGGCTTTGGCTTCCATACCTCTTGGCTTACAGACACGCCATTCACTGCCTGTATGATCTGCAGTTGGGGAAAGTAATTGCAATTTTTGGAGGAAAGTCCATAACCTACTCTTCCGTCTCAACGGGATGAATTCTGTATGAAACACTCCACAGTAATTAAGAGCATAATATTTAACTCAGGCTGACATCCTTATACGGCAAATGAGTAAGCTCTTGAGGCTGTAGGACAAATGACTGTAACAAGCCCACTCAGAGAATGCTCTCCATGTCCTACGTCTGAGACACATTTTTCACAGCCGGCCAGATGTGATCTATCTGAGAACAGTTTGAAGTAGTACTATTTCAAAACTGCATATTGGGATCCTCCCAAACAGACAAGGCTGCTTCTAAGGTCATCTCCCTTAGATCAAGAATCTACTCATCAGTCAGAATGAATAAGAAAGGGGCATCAAGCCATCAACCAAGAACCAGTTTAAGGAGCTTTAAGAACCTGGCTTTGGTGCTACTTTTTTTATGCACAGCAGATACGTTGCACCTCTGAGAGGATACATTTCCAAAATTGTTTTTTTTTTTTTTTTTTTTTGAACCAGGATTTGTTTTGCAGGTAGTTGAAACAGTCAGTAAAGTATTTCCAGACTACAACCTAATTTAAAAAAAAAAAAACAAACACATAAAGCAATTACAAAGTTTTGTTTTCCAGTTATTTTTGAAAGCTCTCAGTATAATTCAGACCACTCCAATGATTCATACTCCCTGCAGATATCTGGTACCTTGATCATGTACACAGAACGTTATAATAAAAATCATTTAGCTTTCCATTTATAAGATAGGAAAGATTTTTAAAAAGTGAAATAGCTGTTATGTATTTCCTAGATACAATGAGTTTAAAAAAAAAGGTATGAATATGACTATATGAATGACTGTATGAACATTGTTTTAACATCAGCTGCAGTATTTTACTTTGGTATTACTGTTTGGCTTGTACTTCTCCTGTGTCATAAGTCATTTTTCATTGAATTCAACAAACTGAAGAACAAAACCAGTAGTTATAAAAGTTTCATTATATTAAATAAATACATAAAAGCAATAACTTAAGGCTCCCCTTTCTGATTGCACAATGTAGTAAAAAACACAAAGTACTAGAGTCACTGAATACCGTCTGACTGCCATAAATGGAAACTGTGTAGGCTCTTGAGATGTCGGTGAAATGATTTCAAGGAGCAGATTCAGGGAACTCTGTGTCCCAGGAACAAGGATAGTCTTTCACATGTATAATATTGATGATCCAGACTCAATAGGAAGGATCTAGTTAGTTATTTTTTTTGGATTGAACGCAATAAATTATGAATGATTATCCACATAATACCACAGCATAAATGTTTTGAAAAAAACATAGTGAAGAAAGAGGATTTTCTTAAATTGTAAATGGTAAGGGTAATACTGACGTCAGCTGTGCAGGGGACACTTGGCAGTTCTGGCTGGGCTCGCTCTCAGCTCTGTTTACCAGTATGGGGAGTTTTTAATGGGGAATGCTGACGTCAGCTGAACTGAAGCTGATACTGCTGAACCTCCCCGCGATGTCGGAATCTATACAGGACACCTAATCCACTGACTTCAGTCACAGCCTTTGCCCATTATTTTGCCTTTGTTTATGAAAAGAAAACGTGCGGTCTCCCCTGCAATTCACTCCGGGAATCAGAGCAAATGCTTGATATAAACCAAGCCCAGTGTGCTAGAACCAGCCTCCAATCCAAGTTTGACACTTCAAGGAAGTTTCAGGTCCTAATAATTGAGAACTTTATTTATTACTTTTTTTTTTTAAGCCAAGGCTCAGTTTTCCTTGTGCCCCACCGGGCATTTCACATTAGTACAGAGGTAGCTGACATCTGAAAATACGTTATAATCTGAATGTCCATTAAAAGCTGGCGATCAGCTCTCACTATCTCTGGGTGATGAACCGACACTTCAGTGCAAACCAGCCAGAAGCTTCTCATCAGAAAATGACTATTAATTTTCTGATGTAATGGAAGGCAAACTGGATCTTACAAGACTGGAAAAATCAATCATCCAAAGCAAATCCACTTTGCACTGGATTTAGGTGCACTAGAAACACTTGAATACACACACATATATGGAATTAGCTCATGGGAAATATATATATATATATATATATATATATATATGCCTCTATCAGCCCCTCCGACATTTTATTGAGTATAAAACATAATTATATTTCACAACATAAAACTTATTAGGCTTTCAATTCTTGCCACACAGGAATACCCAAAAGATTCTACGAAACCAGAGACAATATACGTAACTGGAGGTAAGAAAATCCAGTGCTACATGTGAATATAAGGCAACTTCCCGAAGAGGAGAAATTACCCTTGACACGACAGTGAAGTACAGAATGATGAAGGATTCCTGTTGTCGCCTTAAACATCTGTTGGACTTGACCCCAGTAATTAATGTGAATTATCAAGAACTAAGCCATGACATCCAGGTGAGGTATTAAGCTGTGTACTAGAAGAATAAAGCCAAAGAGAGGATATCTAGAATTCTCCTGAAACCCAACCACGCTCTCACAATTATTAGAGGCAAGAACTAAAAACAGGATGACAAACTGTCCCATATAAATTCTTAACCTTAGGAAATGAAATTGATGTAGTTCTTTAAAGAGGTTATTACTTCCATAGATGATCCATATGTTTTAATTTTCTTCCAGAATCTACATTAGCCAATTCTAATAAATTAAAATATGCCAACTTGGAAAGAATTAATCAACAATATAACTCCATGGGAAACCTATCTTGTAATTTTTTTTTCGTTTATTGAACTACAAAAAATTCAGGATCATGACTGTTAATAAAGGCAGATGAAATAGAGACAGTGCAGGAAAAAAGCCGTAATTTTGTTACACTGCCAAATGCATATCTCCGTGAAACAAGACTAAAACTAAATGTGATGGGAACAAAGCTCGTTGTAACTCTACAGAAAACAGATTTGCTTGGGTTTCCATAGTGCTCTGGTTTAGGACAATTCACAACCATCAGAATTATATGAAAACTATCAGAAGAATATGAAAACATACGCACTGTACACATTCACTTTCAAAATCTTGCTCTCTCTTTTATATGTGTCTAATATGTAACGTTAATATAAAGGATAAATTACGTTCATTTTACAATAGTCACACACTTTACTGTCCTGAATGAAAATCACGGCTTTAATGCTAAACACTTAAATTATTTCCAAAGCTTCTCTGTAGATACCTGTTATATGGCAGTTTTTAAATTCCTAGATGCTTTTTTTCCTCATTTGTTGATAGTTTAAAGAATAAGGAAAAAAGGACAAACACTGCCAAATATTTAATGTATGACCAACTCTGACAACACATTAATGTAATCAACTGTCATTAAGTTCAAGTCTGCATCTTTTTGAGAAAATGCTGAATAGAAACATGTTATCACAGAGCTCAGTATTTTTTTTAGCCGTAGCAACATACTCACCCTTGTTTTAAATGGAGTGGCGGGCGGGCAGTACTTGTTACACTTGCAGAATGCTTTCCTTTATTTTCTACAGCTATTAGGCAATATTCCCTAAATTTTATTAAGTTTTCAAAATGTTTTTAACATTTAAATAATGCAGACAACTGCTTTCATTACAAAGCACTTGTCAAACATAGCGATGAGATCAAGATAGAAGTAAATCAAGTGGCAAGATTTAGCAGTCAAATAAACATCAATTTATTTATGAAAACAGACTGTAGATAAACATCACCAGAAAAAAAATCAACAACCAAAATCAAACTCATCAATGCCCATTAAGGGTAAATAAATCATTAATGGAAGAAAACCTAAAAGGCTTTCCCAAAATAAATGCATAAATACATTTAGTGTTATTAAAACATAAATTTGATGTCCATCTTTATTAGCTTTTGTTGTTAATTCTGAAAGGATTAATTTGACCCCTGTGTTTCACTTTCAAGTTTTTTATCAATTACCCTTCTGCGCTCTCCAAGGCGCTGGGAAAGCAACCTGTCTTTGGAGCAGATGGGTATGGTCCCTTTTCCAAGATACTCATGTGGGAGTGGAGTGGGGAAGGAGGAAATCAGTGAATTTCAGTCATTCTTACCATCTCTTGCTGTGTAAATATTTTGACCTGATCAGTAATGTCAAGGGAAGCATGCAGAGCCACAGGAAATAGCTTACATAAATGAACTTTTTAAGCACTGCCCTCCATCCAAGTGATTAGATTCTGAAAAGCTGTGAACACCAGAAAGGCTAAAGCCTATCCATCAATACATCCAGCTTTACATTCAATAAATATACTTTAAAATTAACCTTAGCACTCTCTGCAGGACTAATGATCACAGACACTAAAGCAGACAACAAATTTCAACATTAAATATATATATATTTTGTATTCTATAGGATAGCCATAATAATTTATTTTAGATACATAATGCTATTGGAGCAAAAGTGATTTTCAAATGAAGAAACAAAACTTCTAAAAGTTACTATTATATTAGCAGTTTTCTTTTTTTTAACGTGAAGCTGCTAGAACAAAGTATTGAGGTAGAAAGAAAAGAACATACACTAACAGAATTTAATTTAATTACGTCCCCAAACTGAACACATATGCTAGAGAAGAGTTAATGATATATATATCGCCTGATGGCTCCCTGAGGAGCAATTTGCCAATACAGCTCCATTACATCAGACATAATAAAAATGTCTATGTTGACCAGTAAAAGCCAGGTCTGGTTCTCTTCAAACGCCATCACTCTGGTGGTATGTGAATCATTCTTCCTTTTCCCTCAATGCTAGCAAAGCTAGTTCTTTAGTAACTATTTACATTTAATGTCAGGAAAGAAACTTTTATGAAAAATCATAACTTTTGAGGACAATAAATTATCATTGCTAGCTCCTAAACAGACAAATGCATCTGGCACTAGCTACTGTACATGTCTTTAAGAGCTGAGTAATAAACCAGGTAAAAAAACCTCCTAATTTTATGAAAAAATAAACCTACTTGCATTAAAATTTCAAACAAAGTCCGCAAGCCTGTTCAATATTAAACGCTGATTAAAAAATTACTGGTTTTCAGCTAGCAGGAGCTGGAACCATACTTATAGTAAATTATATTACATAATAAGTAGCAAGAAAAACAGTAAGGCCCTGGGGATCAGAAACAAAAGCTATATGCTACAGAACAGCATACACGACAGCAGAAGGAAATCTAGTATTCTTCCTTTTCTGCTGTACTAGTCTTTGCTACATTTAAGCATAAATCTCTATTGAGTGCAGAATGCCATTTAAAGTGTTGGCCTCACCCACACAACAGCATATTTGTTTCAGTTTACCACTTGCTGATGCAGCTCAGTGATCCCAGTACCGGGAAAGGAGATGGAAAGTGGTTGTGGAAGAAGAGGGTACGGTTTAACGTGCTGTTTTGAGAAGAAAATACTAATGGCTAGTCTGATTATTTAAATGTTACATCATGTAGTCCAACACAGATGTAATTACACTAATATAAACTGTTTTATACAAATATACCTTATTTGGCTTCAGCAAGTGAAACATGGCATAGGTACAGAAGCACATCTACAACAGCGTATTTACACAGGGAGATGGAAAGGCGACGGTCAAGGTAGATTACTGCTTTAATTACATTTTAAGTGGAGTTAAGTGGCATATTAAATGGAGAAAAATCTACCTCTCCAGCTTGCCTGGGGACAAAAGCTTGGGTCCTAAAGCACCCTGCTAAGGAAAGCAGCAGGTACGCACATTGAGCTGGTAAAGACAAGGACACAATCTCACCCTCAGCGCCTAACATCAACCAAACCAGAAGAACACCAGAGGGGAAAAGATGTCCCCACTGGTGATGTAGCCACTTAACAACCATCTGAGAGTCCCATCCTCTACCAGACATGACATGAGGCATGACTGCACCATCTTTACAACTGTATGCATAGGGACAGTTTATCCATTTTCTTCTGCAAAGAGAAATAGTATCCAACCTTGAACAAAACAAAGGCAGATAATTCTAACGCTAACATATATGCTCTCCTGAAAGAATAATTTCAACAATGAAAAACATTAAGTGATGGAAATTGCAATCTACTCTCCAGCCTTATACCAAAGAGACAGGAAATACCATAATTTACTTCATTATCTTTTATAGCTACTTCAGGATCTTTTTTACCTATATAAGCGGTACCCCAATCTCTTGCACCAGTCCATACCTCAGGCTCCAACTCTACTCACTACTTTACTGTTTCTGAACTTTCTAGTGTGCTTGTAACACACAGGTAATAAAAATCTCCTTAACATAAAATCTTTAAAGTGTAGATATCAAAATAAAACAACTTTTTTCAAAATCAGAAAATTAATACTTTCCAAAAGAAAACTGCATGTAAGTACTTTTGTTCTCCTTCAAGACAACGATCATAAACTTTTACTTAGACAGATTAAGTAGCACTAAGAATTCTTCAAAGTAAGCAAGAAGAAAAGGCACAGAAAATAGAAGCAATCTCTACTTCAAATTTAACATCCAGTTTACACTTACTTCTGTCAGCAAAGATCACTGAAACCAGAATCAGCACGGAAAGTGAAATATGAAGAGTCAGAGCTCCTATCCTGCATGCCTCTCATCTTATAATTTTTAAAGGTTCCTCTTCACAAATGTAAAAATACTTGAAATGTGTAGTCCATGTTCATGGGATGGAGAACCATGCTCTACTGAAGATTCCTGAAAACTCCACAGTAAATATTTTTTTCCCAATCTGAGCAAAAAATCAACAAGTACAACAAGGAAAGAGGTGGAGAGTGGGACAACAGAAGTCCCAAAGGTGAGTCTGAACAAAAAGTTGCAGAACCACAGGAAATCCACAGAGACAATCAGGTCAATCTGTGCTCTGGCCTAACTTAGAATGTCCCGAAAGGCAAAATATTATGTTTTGGGCTGGATGAAATTTTTTAATATTTAGAAGTGCAGCTACACAGATCAAGAAGGCGATACCTTAGTCAGATGCACCCAGTAGAAAGGTACTGGAAGTCACGGCTAGTTTTTGCTAATAAAAATACCCACCTGCGCACACATATCCTCAGGAATATTTAATATATTATGAATAAATTTAGACAACTCCAGATCTGCTATTTCTCAGAGTTGTTACTTACCCCAGTTTTATCGCACAGGCGCAAAGTATGAAAAGAGCCCACAGCAAACAATTCTCCATCCGCAGCCCAGGCAACAGACGTTATAGGATATTCATGGGGCTGTGAGCTGTACAGTAGACGGCCATAACTGTCCCAAACCTTTAAAAAAATTAAATATTTATTGATATGAACACAGCTTGGGCACACCTATTCTAGAGCTAGCATTTTCCCTCATGATCACAGAAGCTGCAGAAATATATAAAATCATATATATTATTACTTCAGTGCCTTTTTGCGTAACTAGAAAAATCACATATACTGAGTTCACTTTTCATTAAAAGTTGTTCCTAATCAATGTTGGTGTGCCTAATGCAATAGACTTTGCTTTGCTGCTACGGCAAATGTTACATTATTCTGTATAAAATATTTGGAACTAACGAGTTTTGTTTCCTGTGAATTCCTGTAAGTTTGTAAAATAACCATAAGGTTTATTCTATTTGCGCTCATTTCCCAACAACGCAAAGCACCTCTGCAACTTGCCAGACCAAAGAGATTTTCTCACTGATTTCAATCAACAGAATACCAGGAAGCCAATTCACAGAGTGAAGTAATTTCATTTTAGCACTTTGATAATTTTTTTTTTTTGGTAATCTCTTAATTGTGTACATTTTTATCACAGCAATTATACATTTAGAGAACGATCTGATACATATGATACAATTAAAAATAAGTTCCTACTTAAAGGAAGAAACACAGCATGTGCTTTCCATTTTGGATACAGAATACTCTGACCAAAAAATTTCCTAAAGGATTCACTAATGCTCCTGTAATAGAAAATAGTAGTTTTATCTCCTCTAATTTTATATGTAATTATATTTTTCAGTATATGTCATAGCTTATACTATTTCAACTAATCATTTCTATATTTCTACATATTTTCACTTTGGAGTTGGTTTCACTATTTTTATTCTGCCTTTTTTTTTTAAAGAAACATTTCTAATTTTATGTTACTAGACAAAGAGAGATGGACTTAAAAATAACACAACTTAGAGTAACAAGTTTTTCTCAAAAACTGAAAGACTTGTCATTTAATTTTAAGCTTCCAAGTATTATTAAGGTTAGAAAACGTCAGAATGTCTACTATCTTTTTGATCATTTAGTTTCTCCTAAAAAGTTAACCAGTACTCACCTTATATTTACAATCTTCACCTGCAGAAAGAATAAGATCATTAACTGAGTTCCAATCAGTTTTTAAAATAAGTCCATCATGAGCTTTCCACTGAAATGGAAAAAAAAAAAATTAAACGTAGATGCTGCAGTCTGGTAACTTCTATTTTTAATACTGATCATTCATCATTTACTAGCACTCATACACTCCAAGATAAAGCAGGGTTTCCAATGGTATAAATGCAGAGCTGTTATCTCTTCTGCAGAAAAATAAATTAAATACAGCCTGAACAAGGCAGAATGAAAGCATGTTCTAAATGATTGCTTCTGTATCTTTCTGTCTTTCTGTAACAAACGAAAAAGGAAAGGCTTCTGGATATTTTCAATTTTTCTTTGTTTACAAAAATGGAAATGCTTAATCGCATGCCTGAAGAATATCCATAGCAGAAATTGTCAATGTTTTATTTAGTTTAGAGAAATGAACAATCTCCTTATTCTCAAAAAAACTAAAAAAGGTGAGGGTGAAGAAAGGGGTAGTATGCATGTTGCATGGAAAATTTTAGCACGAACATTTTACGTTTGGCAAAACTCTAAATAACTAAAAAAGTTTTCACATGGAAGTGTAAGACTGTATCAACGTATTGATGATACCTGCAAAACTTTAGCATTTGGCTGAAGAGGTTTAATAATCAGCTGCTTCCCTGAAGTATAGAGAACTTTTTCAGAATCAGGTCCCCAGGCTACTGAGTACACTGGTGTTCCTGCAGAAGAAAGAGAGAAAGCAAGCATTCCTTGTGACTTCTCTGATCAAATTATGCAGGAACTGCTATAGCCACTTCAAATTGGTTACATAAAATCATACATCAAAACTTCTGGAGTGGCAGAAGGCCAAACTAGGGGCAACCGTTTGTCCTCCACACTTGTCTGACTGCACTTACGGCCATGTTTGCTGGTTCACTTCATGTTTTGGACAGCCCCAGGAACAGCTGTAAGAGACAGAAGCAAGCCAGAAAGACAACTCTGAAGACTTTAGCTCATGCTGCACACCCTTCCAACACTCCTCAAGGAAATAAAAATACAGAGGGTGAAGTCCTGGCAAATTCACTTGAGCAAACCGTCAAACACCTACCACTTTCAGTGGGGCCACTCCAAATTTAACTCTGAACAAATCAGCTCAATGCAAAACAAATAATGCATTGATGGCTTGTTCAACACTATATCTGGGTTACTGAAAATGTTTTTGACTTTACTACTGCTATAGGTATCTCCTTTTCTCATATTCTACCTATCAATTATTTCAATGCATCACTTGACTTTTAAGACCTACTGATTTTATTGCAAGGTCTGTCCTAGCAAACTCCAACTACATTTACCACTTGCTTCTTCATTTAATGCTCTCTCTAAAGGAATTAAAATCTCTGGAAGAATTAAAATCACCAAATTTCTTCTTCCATTATAAGATTTCTTCTTCGGTTAAATCATCTTTATAACTAGACAATTTTGTTTCTTCAGCTTCAATGAACCTCATGTATATACTCACAATTGTTTTTGTTTCCCCACTCTTAAAATGAAAATAAAAATCTCATCAATTTATTCCAAGATATAGTTGAGCAAAATAAGATGACATTGGCCTTTTCAGCTTTGGGTCACCTTTCATCTTTAAGGTGCTTCTCTCACACCTTGATGTACTGATCCCCCAGCTCATGGTTAACCAGGACGCTGCAAAGATTTGTGTTGCCCTTTCCATTTGTACAATTTCCTCTATTTTATCAAACAAAGCCCTTCAGCTATCATTTTAATAGTGTATTTTTAATATTGCATCTTCCTCAAACGTCATTATCTATTTACCATGCTATTAATTTGTAAAACTTTTTATAAAAAAGTAGGAGCAGATTTTATGTATTAAACTGTCTGAACAGTTTCACACAACTTCAGAAAACGAACAGTAATAGCTGCATTTTATATTTACTTAATCTTTTATACTCTGATGCAATTTTATTCACAATTGTCACTTAAGAGATACAGAAAATCAACATGACAGCAGTCATCCTAATACTACCAGCAGACATCAGAAAATAGCTCTTTTCACCTACAATGGTAAGACTGAACACAAATGTGGGTAAGAAAAAGGTTTGCATTGCACCTAAATTATTCTTTGTAAGATGTTTAGTCTCCATAATTAAGCCTCTAACAAAATGCATATTTTTGTTTTGTTGCACAAATAAAAACCCATAAAACTTACAAAACAAATGACAACAAATAAAACTACAACGAGTGGTTCGTAGACTTAACAGATTTTTCCCATTCACTGAAAACATTTTTTTTGCAGATTAAAAACTCCAGAATGATATATGTAGAACAAAGCTCATTGATCAGTTTTAAAATCATGTTACGTTGCAGTTTTCAAATAACCTTTTTTGAAAACAGAAGAAAGTAAAAAAATTACATGGAAAAAGCATCCAGGAAAAAAAAAAGAAAATCAGACTTGCCAACTATGCAAATATTTTCCATAGTACTTGACAGGATAAGTCTTCTCTGAAGAACTAAAAATCAAAGTATTACGCTGCTTGATTCCTTGCAAGTAAAACTAAGGAAGTTCAGTAAAGAGCGTGTCCAAACATTTATTTCCCTCACAGCCCTGTAGGAATGGACAGCAAGTTTCGGCACAGCCTCAACATTACAAGGCAGTGCGTATAAAACTGCACAGAGGGAGACTATAACATGTCCTTGTCAGACCATTCTTCTGAGTTTTTGTAAAACCTGTATCTGTATCTTCTGAAATCAGAAAGAGAAGGCTTATTTCAGGCATTTGTTTTTCTCCTAAGCTACGTGATGCACCTAGGGTACTCTAAGGTCCCCATGTGGAGCTTACAGATAAAACACAGGACCGGAACAAGATCCATCTCCTTCTGGAACGCACTCGGAAGTTGGGCAGAACATTTGCTCCTCAAATGGGACGCTTACGTTAACACCACTGAATTATACCCCCAAAGTTCTGTTTGAGAAATAAGAAACCTGAGAAAGAGCAATTGTTACAACCTAAACGTTGGTATTTGACAATTTCCTGATTTTAGAAGAAGAAAATGGGAAGAAATTCTCCTAAATGCTCAGCGACATGCATATCTTAGGGAGTCATGCATATTTCAGCTGATAACTAAGTATTAAATTGATCAAATGAATTAAAATTGAGCAAATAAAACATTTTTTGTACATCTGCCATTTATGGCAATAAAAAACCCCCAAAGGCTTAAGAAATGCTCTTATGGGGTAAAATTTTTTGAGACATTTTTGGCATATTAAGTCCCATTTCAAGAAATGACTCAGGAATATCTTTTTATGGGAATATTTTGATAAGATTTAGATATTTAAGTGACTGAACCACTATATCAACTGTCCTAACACCATCTAATATCTTATCACTTAAGTCTTCAAATTTTCTCTCTGAACAAAGAACCGATCCTATGCCAGCCACATCAATTCAGCACACTCAACTTGATTTGAGCTTTCAAATGTTCAAACTCTAAACTGAAACCTGGTGTTTATTTCATGTTACTTAGAAATACAGAATGATGGCTTGTTTTTTTGTTTTTGTTTTTTTTTGTTTTTTAACTCATCAACCATTAGAAGAGGCAACTCATAGAAACATACAACATATATTAAGTAAATCTGGCACTAACTATTTTCCTACTGGCAGCAATTTATGTTGAAAATGACATAAATTCTGTCACCAGCTGTACAGAAATTCTAAATAAACTAAATTTTGTCCCGCTCTAATGCTGATTTAACAATCAGAAGACTTTTATATTTAAACCAAATGTTTAACTTTTTATGACGGCTGACTACTTAACCACAATTTCCAGGGCTTAACAGCAGGAGCTAAGTTAACTCATTTCCTTCTGCACTTAACAAGAACTTGGTTGGGAAAAGACTGCCAACACATTGCATTGCTGTGGAAAGAAAAATTCAGCAGAACAGACAAACTGCAGTGAATTGCATCGGTGATAAACAGCTTCAGGAAAAAACCACTCTTGGAGAAAAGAAGTGAGAAAAGCAGCGAAGGTGAGATCTGAGCAGCGACATCAGCGCGAAGCACACAGGGTGGGCTTCTTCACATCTCCGTGCTCAGCTAGCAGATGTTAATCCCCAGCGAACCATTCCTGCGGCCAATGAATACAGCAGAGAAAGAGCTAGGGCTGGCTGCAGGAATGATAGAGCAGTCACTCTGACACTTTCAGCCACAGCAGACACTGTGGTAATTACAACAGTAAGCCTGTGTGAGACTTTTTACTTTCACAGGGGTAGAAACATTAATTCAGACAATTTTATGCCTCTCTGGCAGCACAAAAAAAATAGGAGCTGCGTTTGGAATACAGCTGTCCCTTAAAAAGTAAGTTCCACTTCATAATAAACATGTTGTAATTAAACCATTTACATTGAAACTGTTGTGATTTTGCTTCCATTAACCAAAAAGGCAACCTATACACCAACTGTTCATATTACTTCTTCGTGCACACTCAGCATACTGTCACTGGAAGGCCATCAGAAAGTCACCAGGGCCAAAAGATAAGTACTCAAGAAAGATATGGTCTTAAGAGTACTAGCGACAAATTCATTTGAAAGGAAGGTGACAGAAATCACCTGAAGAAATAAAAATCCATCCGAGGTAAACTAGTAGAATACGTGGCACAGAAACAAAAGGTCTGTGGATAATTATATTTAAATAATAAAAAAGTGTCATATTCATTTATAATGGGAGGTCATGGCTTCACCGAGAACCATAAAGCACATGGAGAGCACTGACTTGGTCTGCACAACTTGTTTGTATTTTCATAAAGGTTATGGTTGGTGATGTCCTTCATCAAATGCTCTTAAAGAAAGGAAGTTTTCATGGCACAAGAAATAAAGTCATCCTCTGGATTTAAAATATGACTTTCCTGGAATCACTCCTGTCTTGACTGGAATTAGGGATACCACTATAGTTATCAGGACTGAAGCAGGTGCTCTAACAATGAAATACTTCGGGTGGATCCATGAGGCTTGCTTGCTTTCTCTGAAGATTCTCAGATCTTGGAGTAAGAGTAAGTTACCAGCAAAGCTGTCACCTTCTCTGGTGCAATAAGCTAAAGAAATGGTGCCACAGAATAATCTTGACTGTAGGGAGGAAGACACATGCACTCTACTTAATTTTGAGCTTAACCAATACCTTTGACTCTGCAGGGGACTCTGAGGGTTGGAGAGCCAGTGGTTCAGGAACCTCAGCAGCAGCATCTCAAGAGAGGCTGTTTTTTTTTTTTTTCAAAAGCTTTCAGTTTAAGTAAAAGGAGGAACAAAATGATATTAAGATAATCTGAAGATGAAGAAGTGAGATCAGGCTCAAAGAACAATATATTACAGCTCGAGGCTGAATGCAGTAGAGGCTATGTGGTCGCACAAACTTTATTCCATGCATTGGCGTGATGGAAGGACACGCGGCCAGAGTGCTCCATATAAGTACTGAAAAAGCTGAAAAGGGGAAAAATGTATGTTCATGTTTTTGTAGTGAATAAAAATCCAAAGATAGAATAGGCATGTGGACCATCATCCAAAGATAAGAGCCTGAAAATTTACTTCTAATACAAAGTGTGGAATGAGTAGAAAGAATGTTAGCAATGGGAATCCTGTCATTTCTCAAGGACATGATAAAGGAATTGAAAAATTAGCTCAAACATGATATACCTCTCTTAAACAATATAACAATTTCTGCAGAATCCTATCCCGATCCCAGGTATGCCAGTAGCTTACAGAGGGGTCTGTGGGAATCTGGTCCTATACCTTTGAAGTTTAAAGGGTTTCTGGGCTTCACAGGATCTTATCTTAAAGCACAAATACAAAAAGACAATTATTCCATAGGGACTCGACTGTATTTTTATACTGTACCAGAAACTCTTAAGACATCAATGAAAATTCAGCTTGTATATTTCAAACTAGAGCATGCCTCTTATAAAATAAACTTCATCAAACCTCAGATAAGCACAGTTAAACATAAAAAAGCTTGAAACACATCAACTGAGAAATAGTGAAGAGTGTGTGCTTCAACTTTTTTTTTTTCCAAAGTTATAGTTCAGTTGCTTATCTTTTTACATTGTAAGCATGAAAAAAACCATTACATCTGCATATGAACTTCCTTAACAGAATTGAAATACATTTTACATTCACTCCTGTGGTTAAAATGCCTTCAACAGGTTGAAAGAATTTAGATAATTTGTTTTAGAAAGAGATAAGGGTCTGACATTTAACCCAACCCCAGGTGCATGTGGTTTCTTAAAAAATGTCAAAAGGTCACATGATCTCAATGTATGAAGTCTGAAAAACAAAATCTAGCTCAGTATCTTCACTGAAACAGTACCAAAATGTTAAAAATATGATAAACCCCAGCATTTTAAGAATATCAATCATATTTGCATAAATATGTATTTGTACCTTACACTGTTGCGCTTTACAATAACGTGTTTTCAAATTGACTTAAATAAAAATAACTAGAATGCTCTGGTGTGCATAAAACTGTAGTTACAAAGCCAAGATCAAGGTTAGGTGTCCATGGCCCCAGTTCAACAAAGAACTTAAGCTGAGGGATCGTTTCACTTCAGTAGGACTGTTTGCATATACTAAATTAGTTACTGGGTTAAATAGATAAAAGAATCACGGGCTGTTCAGAGTTTTAAAGTTCAGAGGAACTAACCTCCGTGCACTTTGCATCTTTCAAGCATTCTTGCAATGCTTTTAGAGAGTTTTTTTCAGTTTCACCATAAGAGCCTGTGGCTTGGTATTAAAAACTGAATTTTTAATCTTTTAATTCTTTAGCCTCTCCAGAAACCTTAGGGTGGAACAGAAACTTTTGTTTAAAAATGTTGCTTTTTTTTTTTTTTAAGATAATAATCTTATTAAAAATTCAGTTCCCCCTGTACTCAACTATGATTTAAGTCTAATTTTATTTAAGTTTATCTAGGCCTCAAAATCCTTAA
>JAAGAY010132733.1:0-23577 GCA_011801015.1 Ardeotis arabs | reverse complement strand
TCACTGAGACCCTTTGTGCTGTGATGTGGCTCTTCTCACTCCATGATGGTGCTGAGAGCCCGTGGTGTGGTCCTGTGGATGAGTTCCCATTGGCTTCCTCCTTGGGAGCTTTGGGGTGTCTGCGGCTTGCTTCACCAAAGGATCCCCCCAGCACCTCCCCACCCCCGCAAGGTCCACTTGCTGCCTCTAATGGAGAGGGGTGGTGGTCAGCGAGATGGGCACTGCAATGCTGCCCGCAGCCTCTGGTGCTTCTTGGTGCTACCTTTGCCTTTTTGCGTGATGCCCAGCGTCCTTAATTATGCCAGGCAGCCCATCTGTCCTCCCTTGGCCCAGCCTGGGCGGGGGGCAGAGCCAGGCTGGCAGTCCCCATCTAACCCTGCCTGGGGGCGAGGAATGGTGGGGAGAGGCCGTGAAGCATTCGCAGGACTCCTCTTACTGGTCGTTGTTGCCTGTGCCCCAAAATGGGGTGAGACGGAGAAGCATCCCCTGCCCTGAGCCTGTGTTTTGGGGGGCTCCTGCTCTGCCCCCCAGTGTCAGAGGCAGCTGGACCCTGCGGGCTGCTAGAGGGTCCCTCCCTGCCCCTCCTCAGCTCACATTGCCTTTTCTCTTCAGTTTGGGGTTCAAAAAAATACACAGTCCAGCCTGGAAGTGTCCCCCATACTTGGCCCTGGTGTCCTCCTCCGGCAGGAGCCCTGTGCCACCCCGGGGCTGGCCCCAGCCTCGGATGGGGAGTGGGGGGACAGGGAGGAGGGTCCCCCCCAGGCTCACCCAGTCCCGACCAAAGCGCACAACGAGCTGTCCTTTAAGAAAGCAGGGAAAAACCTAACGCAGACCCGGCGAAAGGCAGAGAATTTTAATAGTTTTAAAAAAATTAAATGGGGAAAAAAAATTAATAAATCCGGAGTCCTGATTACCTTTCTGTGATTGTTTCAGACTTGAAGCAACAGGCCAGCGTGGCTGGTCAAACGCCCTTTGATCGTGTAAATATCCTGCTATTTCCTATTTTAATGTTCTTCAGATTTAGTACTTGTAAATAAACACACGCATCAAGGAGAGATTAAACATTTTTGCTAAAGCTGGTGTCTCACCTGTGTTTTTGGGAGGCGGGAGAGGTGGGTGGCTTTGGGGAAGGGCTGTTTCTGGGAGCAGCGGACAAATCCGTGGCAGCGCTGGGGTGGCATGATGCAAAATGGGCCAGCATCACTGGGACTGTGGAGTGCATGTGTGGGGATGGGCACCCTGAGCTGTGGCTGTTCACAGCCCCAACGTGGTCCTGGGGGCTGGTCTGGGTGCTTGCAGAGGGATTTGGATGGAGGATGTGTGCAGGGTGGGAGGGGGCTTGTCCATCAGCCACTTTCCTGGGCAGCTTATATTGAATTGTTTTAAACTGTGTGATGCCACTTGTCGCCTTTCAAAGCGCTTGGAGCTGCTGATTGGATGGAGGAGCTGCGAGCAGAGGTGAGATGAGAAAAGGTAAATACCTGCCCAGCTGCAGCACTGCTCACTGGGGTCATAAGGAGCCAGCTGGGGCTGGGACAGCTTCTCTTCTGCACCTCGGCCATCCTGGTCCTTCCACTCATGGGGACATGACAGGGTGACAGCACAAGTGCCTGGGGATGGGGAGGATGAGGTACATGGTGGTGGGGTGATGCTGTAGTCATGTCTGCACAGGCTCTGCAAGCTGTAGGGCATCCTCTTTTCCAGCTCCTGGTCTTTAAGGTTTGCAAAGCCGTTGTGTCACCCTGTTGCGCTGGGTACCTCCAAAGTGCTTCCTAGGGTGTGCAGGATCCTAAAGCAAAGCACTGGAAGAGGAAGCCCAGGCCAGCAGCCGGCCACCACAGGACCCTCCTCGAGGTGGTGACCTTCCCCGGTGACACTGGGGGACGTTCACAGGTAGAAGGAGGTGAGTTTGGAGGGTGCGCCCCTGGGATGGAAGGTTGAGGCTCAGCTCAACACGTAGACCAAAATCACACAATCTAAGCTGCTTTTTAAAAATTCTTTTCTTAGCATCTTCCTTCCCTGGGGCTAATTTCCTGAGGGTTTGGGGCTGGCAGGGCTGGTTGTGTGCTGTGGGTTGTAAATGCATCTTGTCTCTGCATTTAGTATAAATGTATAAACTGGATGCTTTTTCTGTTTTCTCCCACAGTTTTCCTACTATCCAGCAAGGAGATAATCATCAGCAAGTATTAAACTTCTGCTGTCTTAGCCATAGTGCCATTAAAATAAAGATTGATTTGATCTTTTTTTCCGCCTTAAAAGTCCCAAAGTTTTCTTTCACCAACCTTTCAAATGTTTAAGAAAATCATATTAGAACTGAATTTTGTTTAGGTTTCTGGAAGGATTTAACTAACAGCAATGGGGAAAAGACCCTCATCTCCCTAAATTTTGTGGCTGCAAACACTGTCCTGGCAGCCATGCGGGAGCCAGTGGCAGTTGAGCATCAGGCAGATGAGTGCCCTGCTTGGTATGGAAAATTATTTAAATAACACTTCCAGAAGTTTTCAGTCCAATATGTAGTGGGACTTTTGTTGCTTTTGGGGTCTTTTCAAGGCATGAGGGTAAGAGCCTCTCTGCGAGGAGATGGGTTGGGTTTCTGTGGTGGCATGTCCTCACGGGAAGTGTTGGAGGGGACTGCACGCTCCAGCCTCCAGTAGCCCCCTGCCAGTGCAAAAAGTGGAGCCGACCCCTCTTGTCACCTCAATGACACCCCCTCCTCGGGGGCCTGGCGTTGTTGGGGTTCCCTGCCTTCCCTGGGGACAACACCCATGGGTCCTCTTCTGCTTTGAGCTGAAATTTCTTGCTGGAAGATATCTGTGTGCCACAAAGGGGTGCAGAAAGGGAACGGGGTGACTTTGGCACCCATCTGGGACATGCTGTCATCCACATAAACCCTCTTGCTGGACCTTGCTGCTTTACTCTGGGCCCTTTGCAGGCAGGATTTTTGGTTTTTTCCTCCTTCTAAATATTTGCTCTGTTGTTTTACCAGGGAACAAAAGCTTAAAAACCTCCTGTTTGGCCAAATAAATAAATATCTGGTATTTCATGATCGCCAGGATGTTCTTCAATACAAATTGCGCCAGTTTTCCCAAGGAGTAAGAGCTGCTGGCCTGGAGCCAGGGCCTCCAACGACAGCTACAAATGTCTTTGTTTGCCTCCTCAGTTCTGGTGCAGAGCTAAGCAGAAAAAGATTATCAAGGCCTGCAAATGATTGTGTAATCCACAAATGCACTTTATTTGATGAAATGATAAAATGTGAACCTTCCAGGAACAGCATACACCACTGCCGCCTGAGCCGGCTGTAATCCAGCAAATCTGCAGCAGCCACAGCGTGCCCGTAGCCGGCCGGGGCTACACAGTGATGGCAGCCCTGCTCCCCGCAGCAGCACGCTGTCCTCCACCCAGGACCACCCTGGCAGAACCTGGGGGTCTTGGAGGCCCCCCGCGCCATCATCTCGCCCAAGCTCAGGCTCCAGGTGAGTGGCACATCCCTGTGCACCTGTGTGGGGTCTGAAGGTCTCATCCAGGGCTTTTTGCACAAGACCTCTATCCCTGCAGCATCGCCATGGTCTTACACTTCCCCTGTGTGTCCTCTCCTACCCCATGGAGATGCTCTCCTGCCTTTGAGTCTCCCGGTATAATCCTTCCTGTTTCTCTTAAACATGCAGCAAGGGCCAGGGCATGCACATGGTAGCGCGGCTCCTGCAGAACACACTGTGTGCTCAGTGCTGTGTGTCGCTGCAGGGTAAGGTGGGTGCAGGACACGGGGCTGATGGTCTGCAGCACGGAGATGTGTGACGCTCATGTTCCCAGACACACACTTGTGGACAGCCACGTGCCCATCGTGTGAGTGTCAATTGCCAATAAAGCTCCTCCTGCCTTCAGTGTAAGGTTCACTCCAGAAAGACAAGAGGGTTTGCCTTGAGGGTTTAACATCTCCTTTACCTGCCACTGATGTCCCCTCTTGTCATCTTCTGGTGAAGAGAGGCTAAGCCTCCAGCAGCTGAGCCACTAAAGCTGATGTTAGACTCATCCTCTTCTTCAGGCTCAGCCGAAAGGTTTGCAGAAAAATCTCCCTTGCTCACTGGCCCCAAGGCTGTGCTGGGACCGAGCAGCTGGGCTGGGAGTGCAGCTGCTCTTCCAGCTGATGACAAGTCTGTAATTCATTAGCAGCCAGATCCATCCGCTTATGTGCAGGGAAAACCAGGCTGCTCCTTCCCTTCCCCTCCTGCAGCACCAACCTGGGCAGCCCTGGTCCTTCCCATGATGCTGCCGACCTTGTCCCAGGGACCACAAACAAAGAGAGCAGCTGGGCTAATTGGGCTGTGCCAGGTACGTTGCTGCCCTTCGAGCTCCATGATCCTGCAGGAAAGGGATCTGCCACATCTTTGTGGGGAACGGGGGTCCTTGAGCAGCCACTTCTTGCACAAGAGAGGCTTTGGGCTCCGTCTTCCTGTGTCCACAACGTTCCTTCCCCAGACACAGATCAGCATATCTATATATACACACACAGGTAAGAGATACATACATATATATATGTGTATATATATAAAAATACATATATAAAATACATAACTATGTATAGAATAGAAATTAAAATCCGGCTAGACTATTAACATGGGCTGCAAGCGCCAGGCCATGTGCTGGGTTCAGATGGGAAAGGCCAGAGCAGCACCACGCGACCCTGCAAGTTGACAGATACGATGGGGGGTTTCTTCCCACTCAGAGGTGATGATTAAATTTCTTTTGAGCTGCTGGGAAGAGGAAAAAAAAAAAAATCCATATATTGTGAAAGCAGTAAGGGCCAAGCAGAGCAACACCCCCTTCCTCTCCCCGTTTGGACTAATGAAAATCACAGCCACGCTGGGAGGTGACTGGTTTATGTTTGTTCTTTGCTTTAAATGCAGTGGTAAAAAGCCCACAGTTTGGGGCTTGGAGGGGAGGTGGGATCATTAGGAGGTGGCAGGTGACAGCTGATACACATTAATGTGCCATGAGCAGTCAGATCTTCACTGTTGTTTTTTAACTGAGGCAAATAATTGCTTCAGGAAAACGGCTGTCTGCCCTGGTGGAATTAGAGCAAAGGGAAGGGGGAAAATCGATTTATCCTGAATTTTATGGCATTGGATTGACATCTCTGGAGATGCGAGCCGTCTTGCCCCTGCAGAGCCATGGGATGGTGGGTGGGTGACACAATTCTGGGCACGGCCAGCTATGCCTTTTTGGAGGTTGCCCCTTTGGAGGGGCTGGAGGTGGGGCATGGTGGCTGGGCTGGAGACCATGAGCGGGGATCTCAGCCATGTCGAGAAATTTTTCCATGTGGTGAAGTCAGTTGAGAAACACCGCTGTAGGTGTCTTGTCTGTCCCTCTGGTCCATGATGACTTGGGGGCTCACCACCATGTGCCTGATGCTGGTGGCCAACAAGGTCACCCTGGGCTGGCAGACCTTGGAGTGATACTATGGCTGGGGGAGCCCCAGTCTCCTGGAGGCTTTTAGGGTGGTGACAGGTGTAACTGTGCATATTCTATTTCTAGGTGTCCTTCCTAGCATTAATGCCATTGCAATGGGCTTGAACCAGCCCTCCCTCTGCTGGAAAAAAGCAGAAATGTCCGACGTCCATCCTTGGCACTTCAATGATGGCCAAGGGCGTTTCGTTGTCCCCTGGCCGCAGGCCATGTCCCTTAGCAGCTGTGGTGTCACCAGCAAGGTGATTCCTGGTAAGTGATGAGGACAGGGCAGGTTATTTCAATGCTCGCCTCTCCTGTATCACCAGGGATCACAATGCACGTTGTAGAATGAGTCATTAGCTCACAGACCAGCCAGATATTGGTCGCAGCAGGGGAAACTGAGGCACAGGAGCAGAGCTGCTTCGCCCAAGGTCATGCAGAAGGTTGCAGCAGGGAAGAAACTGCTCGCGCCCCATGTTGAAATCCCTAGGAATCACACTTTTGTTATGGTCCCAGATGCCTGGGCCACTTTGGCTGTCACACTATCCTGAGCTGGAGTTTTATTTCTTCCCCAAACTGATTTTTTTTTTTCCTTTTTTTTTATGAACGAAATTCTCCCTTCGCAGCTCCTATTCTCTCAGGGACCCTTCCACTCAGCGGTAGCCCAATTTCCTTTTATAGCTCGTACAATGACTGTCCTAATTACAATTAAAACTGGGAATGCTCTAATCAAATCTTTTACTATTCTAGACAAACTCAGAAAATGAGTAAAATTAGTGACACATGGCACAAAAAAAAAAAGAAAAAAAGTGTGTGAGCTGGTGTTAATGTGGAGAGAGAGTTAAAGAGGGCAGCAGGATTTCGGTGCTCGTCTGCAGTCATTGGTGGCTGGGAGGAGGCATGGGCACCGCTGAGGAGCGCGACTGGAGCATCCCTGGAGGCTCCTCCATCCTGCTGACCCCACGCTAGCTGGACACGTTGGTTTGAATAATCCCCCACAGGAGTTACCATGGCAACAAAGCCTTTTGATGGCGAAAACCTTCAGCGTCAAGAGTTAATCAGACCCTAAACCAAAACCGGGTTAAAGGCGGAGCAGGGACGTGTGAACAGTGGGGTCACTGGGGCAGAAGAAAGGCAGCGAGTGGAGAGTAAATAACAAGCAAGGGAGGGGGGGGCCTGATGTCTACTTGAGCTCGAGTGGACGGCCAGAGGGCGTTTCCCTGCGACGGGAAATCACGGGGGTAAATTCATAGGCTGGATAATTATTTTTAATTTTCTGAAGGGCTGGCTGAATGATTTTACCACCCCGCTCCATCATGCCTCACAGCTCTGTGTGCTGATTTTTTCAGGGGAAAGCTCAGGTGCTGTGACATGGAAGGTTGGGCAGGTGTCCCACCTGGGTGGAAATGTGGTCCTCAGCTGCTGCCTTGCCAAGGAGTAGGGCTTGTTAGAGCCAAAGGGCTGCGTATGCTGACTCAACATGCGTTGTTTGTTCAGGTACGCGTATGTGAGCATGCTACTCCAGACTTACATGATAGAAATCCATGATTTGGAGATGTGAACTCCCATGTGTTTGTGTTTGGGAAGAGGTAGAGGAGGACTCATGGCTTCTTTTCTTGGATTAATGCTCCTGGGTCACACAAGGGTTGTAGAGGCAGGATGGAGGCAGAGCCAAGGAGTTAAGCCTTTTCTGTAGTTTGCTGCTCATTTGGAGTTACCTATCCCGTCTGGTCTGTCACAGCCAATGGTTGCTCTTGGCATTGCCTCCTTCACAGGTGGTTTCTTCTCAGTGCTAGCATGGTTTGGGCTGGTGGAGGGCAGGGAGTCTGGAGCGCTGTTCCTACAATTAGATACCAAATGTCGAAAACTGGTACTGGCAGGGTGAGGACGTCTTTTTATGCTAGAGAGAGCAGATGTTCCCAGCTAACCTCAGTGTTATGGTGTTACAGTGTCCAGGATTTGGGAGGTCCCTCTGACTGTAGGGTCTTGTGGAGATAAAGAGAAAGACAACACACCATCATGGGGCATCAGGATTTATTGGAAGACTCTGCCTGACCTGAAGGTTAGTGTTAGAGTCAGGGACAGGGTTAAAAAAAAGAGGAGTTTTAGAATGTCTGCAGAATGGGTTGGAACAGAAGAGCTCCCAGAGAGCCAGAGTTGCTGGTATGTCTCACAAAGCCTGGTGCCCTGATTTTCAAATTATTTAGTATAATGAAAGACTTCATGTTGGACCTACCCAATGCAACAGTGTTTTCCCTGTCCCAAACAGGTAAGACATTGCCTTAATTGCTTCTGTGAAACAACTGAGAGTTTGCAATTTCCACCAGCAACATACAACAGGGCTTCCCCATGCTCATGCTCACCATGTTTTTCCAGCTGGCCAGCCCAAATCTTCCTTGTTGCAGTTTAATCCCCTTTCACTGGTCCTGCTCAGTGGCACTGTGAAGACCAGATCGCTCACAGATGCTAGTTTTGGAAGGGTGTCTAACTTCTACCAGATCCTCTCCAAGGTCTTGGGAACCTCAGTTATCTCCAACTCTGCCCCCAATCTTATTTTTGGAGTGATCTGGAGGTTCAGCAGTGAGTGGAGTGGTCTTGGGCAAAATGAGTGACAAAACAGCCTTATATCTTAAGGTTTATCAGCTTTCCACCCAGACCATGCGGTCGCACAGCTGGATGTGCCCCAGCGGCTCCCACGACGGAGAGGTACCTCGGAGCTGGGCATCAATTCGCTTCAGTTACAACACGTTAACAAGGAGCTGGTTGCTCTCTTCACTCCTTTCCCTCACTCCCCACCTTTATTACTTTGTCAAAGTACTTTCAAGTATAATACTTATATTTTATAGGTCTGAAGCACAAGATTATTCAATTTGCTTTATAGGCCCAGTTTGATAAATCCACTTGGAAGCCTGAGCTGTGGTAATTGAAATGCACTGCCTGGGGAGGAGGGAATTTCTGCACCAGCTTCAGCCTTTGCTCCTGGCCACTGCTGTTGCAGGGTGGGAGTCAGTGAAACCTGATGGGATTCACAGGGCAGGAGCTGCCTGGGGGCCCAGGTGGGTCTGGGTGGGATGGGAGCTGGGAAGCTCCCCAGTTAATTCCTTTTTCCTTCTCTTATTCTGATCTTTCTGACCCCACCAAGCCCCAAGGGCTATTGAACTCTTGGGGCCCAAATTGAAATTACAAATTACACTGAAAGCAAGAAGCTGGCCAGTGGTTCAGCGTGACTGCGACTAGGATGTTTCATGTGCCTTCAGGAGCAGACGTGGTAATTCATCCCTGCCTGCGCTGAGCCAGCTGCAGCAGAATTTCACAGCTGCCCCCAAATGAATTGGGGCTTAAGCAGGCTCTCTGGGCAGAAAAAGTCTCTTTGAAGGAGTTTGACACCTTGGTCCTGGATGGGGTTGAGGTATGGGGGGAACTCTCACCGTCTCCACAGTAGCAGCAGCAAACTGTTCCTCAAGGAAAGTTCTGATGCTTGAGGATGGGTTCAAGGGAGGGGGGGGGGCTCAGTCATGCATCTCAAGTTCACAAGGCTTTTGGGCGATGGTCAGTCTCTTTCATGCCTACTCCATCCTCTTTTTGGGGGACTTGAACCAAATCTTTGAGCTTTATGTTTACTGAGTGATAATATATCATGGTGCTTGTGACAGTAGGGGTACAGTGACAGCAGGTGCCTGTGGTCAGTACAGTGAACCAAGGAGCCATTCCCAGCCTCATGTTACAGATGTCCTTGATATCCACCTCTTCATCTCAAGTTTGTTAATTGGTCTTGGTTCTTGGCATTAGATGAGTCTACCTGTGGCAGACCATGTTTTTTCCCATTTAAACCTTGTCTGCTGGCAAAGTTCTCATCAGGTATTGGTCGTATGATGCAGCAATGCTCGAGGCTTCAGGGGAAGCGGTTGAAACACCACAAGTACAGGGACATTGCAAAACCCTGGGTCACAACTCTGAGGGTACCTTGGCTAAAGGTTGCTGTGCTATGTGTTGAATTGAGGTCTTTAAAACAAATGTTGTCAGAAATTTCCTCTCCCTCAACAAAAAAAATGTCAACATTACACTGAAAGTGATATTGATCCTATACGACACCAAATATTTTGCTAAGCCTTGGAAAATGTTGAAAATGTTGGTTATTGAAAGATTTGGTTTTGGGTAAAAGGATGCTAGTTTTTTTCAAATGAGAAGTTTGAAAAATGTCGCAGCCAGATCTAGTAAAGACCTCAGTAAATGGAACTGTTGGGGTGTGAAGAGGTGCTGGTCTCCAGATTTTTGTCTGCCCTTAGGGCAAAAAGCTGAGTGAAGAAAGTGTGTTCTGAAGGCAGTTTTTAGGTGACAGCCCTGTCTGCTCGGTCCTTCCTGCAGGCACAGAGGACAACCCGTTCTGCCTCTTGGTGAAGAGAGGGGGTGTTAGAGGTAGCTGGGAGGTGCATCCCGTAGCTGTGCCTCCTAGCTTTCCCACCATCGCAGGGCTTGCCATGGCAGTCGGAGGAGGGATGAGACTGTCAGCTCATTGTTTCTGCTTGGAAATTGTCCTTTTTTTCCTCTTTTAGACTTCATCCCCCAGGGCTGTTAATACAGCATTTCCCAGAAGGGCTAAATTTAAAGCAAATGGCAGCATACTATATTTTTGGCTCCACTAGGTAGAACTGTATAACACTCTGCCTTCATTTTTGCTTTCTCTCTCTCTGTGCAGAGTATATATCATAGGCTGTCATTGTCTTTAAATAATAAAGCAGAACCAGGATTATTTTGTACACTTTTTTTCTCCTCTCTGATCTCTCCATTGAAAAATGCATGGAAAGCAACAGATGTTTCGACTTTGTAGCTTGAACCTTCTCAGCTGTTTGAAGATTTGATGTAAAGTTCTTTGAACATCAGTTTCAGAGGAGACTCTCTTAGTAACGGTTGCCATGCAAAATTCATAATTAATGAAGATTTCAGGGTTATGGTGGGTTTTTAAAATGTTATTTCATTATTAGTGTTATTATTTCGTACTCTTCTTAACCAGCTTGGAGAAGCGGCATCATCCAACTGGAAGAAAAAGTCACAACTGCACCCCAGTGCATGGCATTGAATCAGGGCACCTTCTCCAGGTTGTGCGGCTCAGTGGTAGCCAGAAGGCCTCTCTGACTAGCCGTGGGGGGCATGGATGCTGATTTAGGCAGGGGATCTTGAAAAGCACCTGGGGTTCAGGCACTCACCTGCTGCCCACTGCATCAAAGCGAGGAGCTGGTGGAACTCGGAGGACTGGATTACCCTCTAGTGGCTGCAGCGCAAATAAGAGGAGGGAAGTGTGCTTCTTGCAGATGTTGTGATGCGCTCAATGCTCCTGTCCAGGGGTGCTGGTGCAGTGTAGAGGGGAAACCAGGAGGCCGTAGGGGAGCAGACATGGGTGCCATGGGGAATAGTGGGGCCGAGAGCACCTGCCTCAGAGTGATGCAGATGCCCCGGGTAGCCATGGTGTGATACCTGGTGCCTGGCTGCCAGCACCAGGTGGGATGTGTTTGGAAGTGCTTGTTGCTGGGGATGCTGTGGCTGGGCTGCCTGGCATGGCACCGTGCCGCTGTGGCTATCACACCAGTGCAACCCTTCAGAGTCGTCTCTGGGACATGGAAAGCAGATGGCAGCGTCAAGGCAGGTAGGCAAGGAAAAACTATGGCTCAGGGATGGGCTGCGAGTCTCCTTTTGACTGTGCCATGTTGTCACCCAACAGCTGCTCTGAATATCTCTGGCATGGGGCAATCCTGTTCTCTGTCATGTCAGGGATGGGGCAGGACCTTTGCAGTGCTGGGCCTGGCTGTAGCACCCTGCTTAGCAATAGCAGGCATGTCCCAGCCTGTGCCAGCCCAGATCTTGGACAGCCTAAATGAGTTTGTTTTTTTTTTCCCATTGGGTCCACCACTATTACTGCTCCAGGGAGATCTGGGATCATGACAACGTGATGATCCCCTGTTTTTAAGGCAAGACATGAGTGACTTTATGGTGTGCTTGGCGATAAGTGAGCTGGTACACAGGGATGTGAGGCAGTGAGACTGACCATCCTTGGCATCCCCTGGGAGAGGCAGAGGCTCGGCAGTGTCAGCAGTGACCAGTGAAACTCTGCTGCCACCAGCAAGCCACCACTGGCTGCCGTGGCAGAGGCAGCCAAGTCATGCATTTAATTGGTGTCTATTGGATTTTTTTTTTCCTGCAGCTACAGTTTGTGCTACTTATTGTGACATCCATGAGAAGCAGTGATTTGGGCTTGTTTGTGTGTCTGACTCAGAGGATTTGTCTATGCTGGCATCTGACCCCTTCCCCCCATCCTGATGGCTGTTTTTCTGTGTCATTGGACTAAAATAAGAGGAGGCTTTTGGTTCATGGGGTTGTGGGCTGGGCAGAGTCAGAGGAGCACAGGAATGAGAGCACAACCAGGCCAGCCGTCAGGGCAGCTGGAGGGACGTGCCACTCTCCTCTCTGCTGATACCTCAGAACGTTGCGGCAAGGCTGTCCTCCAGCATGGAGCAGCAGCCGGGCCTCCATCATGTCACCATCATGTCACCACGCACCCCAGCTGCTGGCTGAACTTCAGTGACTGCGGGGACAGAGCGAACAGGCTGTGCAGCAGCAGAACCGTGCAGTCTCAAGAGTGGCATCTGCGGTTGCACTGGGTTTTCTGCCTGCGGAGATTTAACTCCAGTGCAGGTGGTGGCCTCTCCCCTTGGAGGTGAGCAGGGAGTGAGTGGAATGTAGGTTCTTCTAACCTGGTCAGATCTGTCACATTTCCAGCCTGGCCAGGGTTTCCTCTTGGGTTTCCACCTAGGGTCTATTAGCAATGTGCCTGAGGGGCAGTGACTCCAGACAGGGTGAGGCACAGAGCAAGAGAAAATGATGGAGGAGTACTGAAATGCACCTCCTGTGAGAGAGAGAGATGTGCATCTTAGCCACAGCCTATGTTTGTAACACGTCCTTGTTGCTGGATGCGGCAAAATCTTGGAGGTTCTGAACATGGACAGACCAGCTGGGACTTGAGAGAGCTTCTCTCACCAGCACTGATACCTCTCCTTCCCGTCAGGGAGGACTGGACTAGAAATGTCTGACCTGAGCACCTGAGATTTTGAGGCATTTCAGAAGCTAAATCTAAATTTCTCAGCTGACTCTGGTCTGCAGAGTAAGTGGCATCCTGCCCACACCATGAACTCCACAGCCATCAGTATGGGCTTGGTCAGGAGTTGAATGCTGCTGTTCAGCACTGTGTTAACAAGCTGTTGTAGTGCAGGACACGCTGGTGCAGTGCAATCAACTTCATCCCATGGTGAAGCTTCATTTCCCTAGAGCATTGACCACTGTGATGGGGTGAGAGGCTTGACTTGAAGATGTGTGTGCAGCTGCGGACAGTTCTCGGCTGTGCCGGGCTGTCTAGTAGCCCATTTGTTGGGGGTCTGGGCATTGCGTTTGCCCTGTCGTCCTTCAGGGAACGCAATGCAATAGATGGTGACAGCACGCAGAGCTGTCAGGCTCGGGCTGTCATCCTCAACCAACGCAGTGGAGGCCTCCAGGGCTTGCTGCCATCGCCGCCTGACCAGTTTGCTGGGCTGCGTGCATTTGAGGGGTGTCATGGTAGCTGTCGTCCTTCGTGCTTCATCTCAGACTGGCTATTCAGCTCCTTGTGCAAATGTCTCTGCCCTTTTTGTCCACCTGGGGCTGAAGGGCACCTTCCTCCCTCTGGTTCTTCCTTTGGATTAATCTCTGCTGTAATGCTGGGCTCCAGCCTGAGCAGAAGGTGCTGGTGGCACAGAGCAAGGTGCAGTGAAGGTCAAAGGCACTTCCCACAGGAGCTCGTCTCCTATCCAGGCACTTTTTGGGGATGTCATGAGCTAGCATTGGCTCCCAGGGAGCAGTTCAAGTGAGGCCACTCTGATTTTGGGAACAGGGAGTAGAGTGCAGCTGTTTTCGGCTATGCTATGTCACTTGCCTTGGGCCAGAGAGTGGGCTCTGCTGCACTTTATTATATTTATCTTTTTCCTTACTTTTATATGTAAACATCCTCTGGAGTACCACACAGAATTGCTTCTGCAAACCCAAAGGATCCATCTTCCTGCAGCTAGGGCTCAGTCCATGCAGCCATCTCCACTCAGTTGTAAGAAGTCCCCACTCCTCCTTCACCTCTAAACCCTTTCTGTTTGGCCTCCACCTCCCAGGCAAGCCCAGCTTCGTGGGACCTCACCTCTCTCCGCTTGCAGCCAGGAGTGGTGGCTCTGGCCAGTTCTTCCCCTTCTCACCCTGTGTCCCCTGCTGCCCTGCGACGGCGGCAGCCCCCCCTGAACTCCCTCTTGAATAACCCACCGTGGCAGATGTGGCCTCACAGCCCTGATGGGGCTCGGTGCTCGGCAGAGGGGAACAGCTCTGGACTCTAATCCAAGCAGACAGATTGAGGTCAAACGCGCCCTTTGTGCAACAAGCGGAGAAGGGCAGGGGAAGGGGAGGGGGTGTGTGTGCGGTGGGCAGCAAGGAGGGTGAGCACCCCATGGGGGCTGCCAGGCGCCCGCTGAGGCTGGGACAGGCCAGCCTGGTCACCTCCCATCGCCTCTCCCGCGGGGGCTGCAGGAGGCTGGGGATGGTGAGGGATGTCTAGCAGTGTGCGTGGCAGCCTGGTTTGTGCACATCGGTGTGCAAGGGCAGAGGAAGGGCCGGCTATGGGCTGGGATGTGGCTGCACTGGGCGTGTTCCTGCCAGCATCCCGTGCAGTTTTCTTAGCCCTTCCCTGTTTGGGTTTAGGCTCCTGAGACCCTGCCAAAGCTGAGGAAGGTGGAGAGGTGTCTCCTTTGGACAAGGGGCAGAGAGGATAAGTGCCAACTCTGCCTTGCCTTGCTGGCAGCCTTAGGAGTCGCAGCACTGGGGACTGACCTGCCTGCTGTCCTGCCCAGTTATGCACTCAGAGTTGGTGTGCAGGCAGGTGAGCAGGAGGTTTTGTTGCTAAACCTCTGTGTATCGGCTGCTCCGGTCCGCATGTAAACGTCTGCGGGCAGACGAGCTACGCTGCCCAGTGCAGAGCACCCTTCTGCCTCCTGTCCCACTCCCAGCACGTGGGCTTCCCTCTTGGTTCGGTCCCGCTGTCAAACTGAGCAGCAAGAGATGAGCCATGAGGAGCTGAGCAGCTGAAGGAGGATTAAGTCGGCTCAGGTTTGCTCTTTGGTGGTGCTTTGGCATTTGCATGCTGTGTTGTGGATGCTGCTGGCAGGGCAGGACTTGCAATGCTCCTTGGTTCAGGTCCAGGCTTTGGTGTGGAGGCTCTCACTGGTATCATTGCATAGGTGGCACAAATAATACGGAGTAAAAGAAGGGACAAGGATATAAAAAATATAAAATACTCTCTCTCCTAGATGGAGACCCCTGGCTGAGCAGTCTCTTTTTGCAGGATCTAGTGGTTGTTGCAAGAAAAACAGTACATCGAGCTCATAAAAAATACACCCAGGCATTGGGATACCTGGATCTCGCAGACAGCGGCTGTTCCCCGCAGCATGGACATCAGGACACGGTGAATGTTAAGATGAGCTCTCTGCTCCCTGGGAACCACCGAGTGTGCTCATACCTTCTCATTCGGCTTAGGATGGAGGTGGCTCAGTTTTCTTTCATTCCAGGTAAGCTTATCTTATTAAGAAAGTCTTGAACAGCTCTGAAAGCATCTGCTCCTAGCTGGTATTTCTTGGACATGTCTAAACTGTACAATACATCATGATGCCTGAACTCTTTCCCTGCTTGCCAGAAGGTGCACAGAGGTGTGTAGTGTGTGGCCAAAGTCTGCCCGGCTGCCTGGGACCCCACTCCTCATGCTTGAACGTCCAAAGGTGATGTCTCCATGGTGTGACAAGCTCAGTGAGAGGGGCTGGGAGCTGCATGGCTCCGAGGATTGGGCTGCTCTGATGCAAATCCTGTTAGTGGTGGAGAGGGATGAGAGGGAGAGACAGAATATATGTATTTTTTTTGCCTACTCCCTGGGAGAATTTTGAGAGTCTCAGAGCAGCATTTCACATAGTTGCTCAAGTGGAACTGCTCTGAATAAATAGCTGCATTTCAGCAGTGGAGATTTAAAACCCAGGTCTTGGCAATTTCTGGCTGCTGAAAATCCCTTGGTACTTTTCAGAGTAGTGCGTGTGTTAACCCCAGTACCTTGGCCAAATTCCCAGCTGGGAAGCACCTCATAAAATCCCTTTCATATTCTTAGCAGGGACCATCTTAAAACTCTTTCCTCCTTTTTTTGTCATTGTTTGCCCTAGCTGCCTCCCTGCTCTGGTGAGGCATAATTTTGAGTTTAGATATGTTTCTAGTTAGTTTATATATTTTTAGTACCCGTGTCATCCTTCCACTTCCATTGCTTTTTCCCTTTCTTATTAACTACAGTTGGGATGGAGAAAGCAATCACATCTCCTTCAGCCAAATAAACCAAAAATTCATGTGCTGCCTCTTCTTGGGTCATCTCCCATCACTGTTATCCTGGTAGCCTTTCTTTGCATCTACCGCTGCTCTTGAGATTTGATGACTAGTTTATCTCATGAATTGGGTGATGCCCTCCTCTGCTGGAAACCTTCCCCTGCATACACTATAGGATCAAATTCACCTGCTTTGTGGCTATATCTCACTAATCAGCCTGTAATTGCCTCCTACAAGCAGGGGTTTTTTTCCTCTTCAGCCATTTTAAACTTACAAATTCCTCATTTTCAGTAGATATTCTTGAAAACTACATGGTTTGCTTCAGGGACTGAGCCATCCTCCAGCTGTGCTTCCAATGTGATATCCACATCATCTTCCTTGGTTTTCTCCTTCTCATGGGCTAGTTTAAAGATGAGCTCATTAGGGAAATCGTTGACTAGGCCGAGTCCCAAGACTACTCTGCAGGGAACTCCACTTCCAACCTCCCTGCAGCTGAACTGTCACCTTCCCTACCTGTCCACAGCTGCTCCTCCACCAAATCCCAGTTTGCCTCTACATTGCCTGGGCTAAGCCTCATCCTTTTTGTGATAACAGATTACTTCCCATCATGGCACTGCATTAAATGATTCACTAAAATATGCATTTTCCTTTATCTAGAAGATCAGTTATTAACAAAAAAAAGTAAGACAAAAATGAAAACAATCTCAAACGGGACAGTTTGGCATCACCCATGTTTCACAGTCCTCTCTGGTCTTTGCTTCCTCCCTTGTGCACTGGGTTGGCAGCTGCTCAGATTGCTTTTTCATCCTTCTTACTTACAGGTGCTGCATTTTATGTTCTGCACATCCTTACTAGTGCGTGTATCGAAGCCCTTACTCCCAGTCCTGTCATTTTATGGGGTAGTTCTTCCAGGAATTTGGGCTGGGAGCTGCCTAGCCCCATGACTTGATCACAGGAAGATCTTGGATCTTCACTTCCATTTCAGCTGGGGTAAGTACATTTTCCATATTGGCCATGGAGTTAAGTTCGTATGTTTATGATTATTGTCCCTGTCCAGAGCCACTGAGAAGAATTCATTTAGTCTTGGGACTTCACCTAGCTTTTCTCTGAACTCTCTTCCCCACTTCTGCATCACAGGACTGCTTGTTCTGTCTTTATTATCTTTGTGTTTGTGTGGCCAGAAAACCTTTCACTATTTGTTTTAATATTCTTCCCCAGGTCTAACTCAGTTTGACTTCTGGCATTTCTCACTCCATCCCTTCTATTTCTCAACTCCTGTCTTTTCTGCTTAATCATTTCCCTTTCTATACTCTCTGATTCCTTTTATCCTCATTACTCTACTCATTCCAGCAAGGTAGGAGCTGCTCCTTCAATATTTTTGCCATGTTTGGGGTGCAGTCTCAGAGAGTTTTGCCTTTGGTTCAAAGACATTTGAAACCTCCTTTTTGTATCCAAGGCTGCATTTGCCCTTTTGAAATCAGGACCCTTTAGGCAGCACTCTGCTGTTATTTATCTGTCTGTTCTGTTTAAAATAAGTTAAAATGAGGCATGAGTTTTAAATAAATCACTCTGTCCAAGGTTATTTTTCACTTCCAGCTCTTTCACAGTGTTCTTATCACTCACCAATATTGAGTCTAAAACACTACCATGTCTTCATGATGCATCTACGGTTGATGTTCAAGTCTTTAACCATTGCAGATAGGATGTGTAAGCTTTCACTATTGCGGTTTTTGGTTTTTGTTTGGGAAGTTAGTCTCCTAGAATAAGTATTTTTTGTAGTTTCTCTCTCTTTGTTAATAATGCTAACAGAAATCTCAGTGTTCATCCAAGCCCATCCCTGCTGCTCCAGGAAGGACTTTCAGCACTCTCCTAATAGAGCTACTTTTATTTCTTTTGTCCAAGTGGTGGTGGCCCCAAATGATCTTCTTCCATCCTGTCATACATCTTCATCTATCACATTAGTGAAGGCCTTGCTACCTTGACACCTCCTCTTTCCTGCCTTTCCTGAGGGAAGCAGAGCCATTGGCATCTTTGCTCCACCAAGTTTGTAGCTCCTCTTGGTTTCTGTTATCTCTCCAGCCCTAGGGCTCATGCCATGCACTTTTGTGCTGTCCCACTGGGTATGTCTGTCCTTCTGAACCACTTTCATCCTTTGCCTAAGACAGTCTGTGACAGAGCGAGAGATGTGAACTTAAGTGCTGAGCAAGTGCCCTACATAACGTTCCACCTGCCCAGCCCTTCCCCTCCGTGTGACCCGTCCAGCCTAGATCTCTTTGGCTGTGTAGCTTGCAACCCAAGAGTCGTCTTCTCTTCTTCAGCCCTTTTGTAGATCAGGCTGTTGAGGCAGAATCACTGGAGCTGCTCATCCAACCAACAGCCCTGGCCCTGGCTCTGCTTCTCCAGTGTGGTCCTCCGATGACCAGGAGAAGGGAACCAGCTCCTGCTGCCTGTACAGCTCCTGCTTGCCCTCAGCAGCTGTGCAGAAATATGTTTTCCTCTGAACCTTTTCCATAATTACCTTAGGTTTTATTTTTTTTCTTTCTTTGTGTAGCATATTGTCAGTGTCTTCTGGTCTCTGAGCCTCGTGGGACCCTCAGGGGAAAACATGAGCTGATTTTTTTTCTAGAGAGGGAGTGAGCAGCCTCCAACTTGCCAGCCTGGATGGATTATCTTGTCCTCTTGGTTTTAATAAGCTGCACAAGATTAAAGAATGACTGTGGATTAGGTTTGGGTTTGGTTTTTTTTTTTCCCTGAGTTTTAACTTGGCACATAATTGGAGGCAGAACAGAGGATTCTGGGTCCTCGTGCACCACCTCCTTTCACACTGGCATTGGCAGTAAACCTATTAGCGAATACGGCCGGTGGATAGGGACCAAGGGGTTTGTGGCTTTGAAGGACTTACACGTTGTTAAACATTTTGCAGTGTTTGAACTGTTTGTATGTGTTGGTTTTGTTTTGTTTTCTCCCCCCTCCTCCCCTCCACTTCATCTTCAATGTCTCCCTCACCACAAACCTGATTTTAAAAATACATGCACTTATTAATTTATGAGCTGTGGTCAGTGCTGTGGGAAGAGAGACCTGGAAGGAAAAGGGGGTCTGTGCATGTGGCAGGGCCGTAATGAGATCAGGGATGGGGGAGGCTCCGCTTTTGGAGACTGCTCCTGCTTTCGCTCAGACACTTGATCCTCAAGTGAATGAACATAACACATGACAGCGTCAGCTCTCCAGTAACTTAATATTTCTGCGGATGATTGATAGCAGAGTGTACAGGACCTTCAGACATAAGAATGGGAAAGTTTAGACCACAAATATCCTGTGTTTGTGGCTGATAGCAGTGCCTAGAGGAGAGCAAGTCCTCTGATGCTCTCTTTGGCTTCCCAGGGCAGCAGTGACCACAGCCTGGTCTGGTTCTGCTGTTCATCTCCATGGGGTGCAAGGCAGGGTGTGTTTCTGTTTATTTCAGACCTTATAGCAACATATCCACAGATGCTCTTACCTGGCATGTAATAAGTCCTGGTTCCCTCTGCTAATGATGGAAAAAAATTGAGTGAAAGGAGGGTGCCAGCGCCTTCTCACGGAGAAAGGATCAAGGCAGGGCTTTCCAGTGTGGTGAATGGCCTGCTGGCATTGGCTTCTGCCTAGTGCAAGTGCTGATACCTGGGCAGGGACAAAAAAATCACAGGGGCAGTTCCCGGATGGCATCCTGTAGAGGTACAGGTGGGAAGTGGTACCTTCAGAGGGGGCATCTGTGAGAGGTGGTCACTCCCTGCTCCTCTTACCATTCCAGCCAACCTCTTATGGGGAGAGGGGGCCAGGCACAGCATGTCCCTCGAAACAGCACTGACCTGGAGTTACAGGAGCATCCTGGACACTTGAGGCACCTTGCACAGCAGCTTTGGGGAGTGTGATGGAAATCTCACCGTGCTGGGGGAGGTGAGGAGTGTCTCTGCACCTGGTTGTGGAGCATGGGCCCCTGTTTCCTATTCTCCATATTTCATGTTCTAAATCACCACAGGGAGCTGGAAGGGTGGGGGAGCAGGGAACAGACCAGTTAGCATCATTGCCCCCCAGTCTTCAGGGAATGACCCACACTAATGCAATGTGAATACATTGCACTGCGAGGTTGCTCCAATTCTCTGCCTGCACTTCTCCCCCGCCCCCTGCCTCTGCCTTTCCCACCCCACCCTCCCCCAGCCAACCAGCATTCACATGCTATTAAGGACATATAGATCCACATCAAGGAATGATGGGGCCAGCAGGGAGTGGTCTGTGTGAGCTGACTTTTAATGTCAGATCCCGCATAGGACAGAGCAGAACCAGCCCTTTTTCCTATTCCTGCTTGGCCAACGCAACTTCAGTCTGTCAGGGGTGACCTGGCAGGGGAGGTAAGTCCCCTCTCTCACCTCTGCTCCTGGCTGGAGACCGCAATGCTGGAAGGTACAGGTACTGCCGCCTGCATTGCTAATTTCATCTGCCCTAGATAAAAAACCAGAAGATGTGAAAAACAATGGAAGGTGGAAGTATTTTCCTGATTTTAAGCACCATTTGCATTTGGTAGCATTTTTGCTGTAGCCCCACTGGAACCTTGCAAAGGAGATTGATTTTCTTGCTGAATCCTTCACCCTGGTCCCATCACAGGAACAGACTTTGCTTCTCGCAAGCCCCACAGTGCCCTGGTTTCCAGCATCCTCTGAATATGCAGTTGTGACTAAGGAGGTGTTTGTACTGGGTTGTTGGTGGCTCATCCAAGAGCTGAGCTCACCAGCCTGTCACTGCAAAGCTGTTCAGAAACGTGGCAGCACTGGACCAACAGGACTTGCGGTTGAAGGGCTCCTCAGGGGAGCTTCGCGGCTTCTACTAGAAAAAAATGCAATTAGCACTGAGGCATCTGGGATGTATTATGACTCTTTTGACACATGGAGAGTCATATGGATTTTTCCAAAGGGATGTAAAAACAAAAAGACAGGTCATCATTTGGCCTTTCTAATCTCAACATGCATCCCATTAATGAAGGGAAAAAACGTTGCAGGAAATTCGTGAGTTGGCTGAGTTGCATGTGGGAAAAGATAGAAGGGAGGGAAAAGGAGTACTTTAAATGTAACCTCCATATGCCCATTTAGGATTTAATAAGAGAGTTACCACATTGCTAGTAAGCGACAGCTGGTTATTAGAAGCATACGCTGAAGCTGTGGATGATCTAAAGGCAAAGCTGATGCTTAGCTATTCATACACCAGTACATCTGCCTTTAATAATGACTTTTAATTTTGTTAACATGCATTAACTAGCTTATTAAATAAAAATAAAATGGAAATCTTACTCTTAAACACAACCACACAAAAAGGTCTCAACCTCAAATCCTTCCTCCCTGGCTGTATCCCATGGTGTCCTGGAAAAAAACCTGGGTAGGTTTAACCCAGCATGTTATTCTGGCAGTCACAGCAATATTATATTTCCTCTCTCTATCCATTCTTCCTTTTTTGACTTCTACATTTCCCTGCTTAGCACTGTCTAGAGTTGCTGTGTGTATGGTGTATGGTGCATGGCACGGGCAGGAAGTTCAGCCATTTCAAAGTTGTTCGACCTAAAAAATAGGCAGCAAGTGTAATTTCTTCTGACTCTCTCAGTGGAGGTGGCACTTCTGGCCTCTGTACATGAGTGAGGGATCTGAATCCACTCAGATTGAAAAATCCTGGGGTTATGAGAGAGTAAAAGCCTGGACTCAGCAGCATAGGCTCCGTCTGTTGTGTTTTTTGCTTTTAATGGCAGACCGTGATGCTTTTAGCATGGTGGGAGTGTCCGTTAGCCCATCATGCTGGATGAGCACTGCCAGCATGTCGCTGCTGCTCTTTGCATTTGCAAACAGATATGCCTGAATTGGGCTCACCCTCCGTTTTCCTCCGCCAGCCTCAGTGTTTGAGCCAATGCACTTTCACGGCATGGCAGAGGCAGCGCTCTGAGATAGCTGCTGGTAGCTACCATGCGGGCAAGAAGCAGGTGATTGCCCTCCCTGCAATCTGTGCTGGTGACAGAGAAAGAAGGAGGGCAGGCCAGCCTTCAGTGATGCCAGTGCCTTCATCTTCCTCTTCCACCGCCCCCTCTGCTCTCCCTGTTAATTTCCACGGCCTCTCTTAGTCCCTGCCTGGGGAGATGCACCAGTGTGAAATGTGCTCCTTGTGTCCGTGGCAGAAGGGCAGCAGCGTGGTGTTTGGTAGTGCCTCAGGTCCCATACAGGCATGCTCTGGATTTGGTTTAAAAGAAGAGAGGACTTCTTTGGCATCAGGTTTTTGGGTTGTCTGGACCACCTGCTTCTCCCTCTCTAGCCTGGAGTGGTTGAGCCTGTGGCTCCCCACCTGTAGTCAGTTGTACGGACCCAAGGCCATGGTACTGCCTTATAATCACAGATATGTTTAAGTCTGTCTACTCTGTTTCAGCCAGTTTGCTACTTTACATATTCAAATGCCTGCCAATTAACAAAATATTTATGTGAAGAAATAATGGGATACCACCCTCAACTGTCCTTTGTCCTCATCCTGAGACGGTGCCCCAGAGCCAATGTCTTGCTCCTGCCTTGCTCCATCCTCCTTGCTGGCGAGAGCTGCTAACGTGACAGCGTTACGTGCTGGCAGACCGGGCGCTGCTGAGGCGAGCGTGCTCAGAGATACTGGCCTCATTGGTCCCCACTTCCGTCTAACCAGCAGAGCGGAGAAATTGCCTGTTACCTCGGGTCGATTTTTCATGCACTCCTAAATTGCTTTGTATTGACACGCTGTCAGAAATGGATTGTCACATTAACCCAGCCAGAGCCGGGCCGGGGTTTGCAAGCATGTGCTGTCGAACTGATATCTTTACAGGTTGAGGGCAGGCTGGGGGGAGTGGTGGGGTGCCTGGGGTCTTTCCCTCTCCTTGGTCTCCTCTTGGGTTTGCAGAGATGTTTTGCAGCACTTTCTAATTACGATGCAGACGAGCCAGTGAAAGGCAAATCTCACTGAATCCTCCTTTCTGTAGATGTTTCTTCTTCATTTGCTGGATCAGAAAAGCGACTTGCAAGACTACTGGCTCCTCACCCCAGCTATGGGGTCTGGTGGTCTGATTCATGAGCTCTCTTCCCCAGTGAAGGTAGGTGCTTGAGTGCAGGATCCTCAAGTTTAAAGGATTTGGGTCTCACACTACTCTCTTTGCTTCCCCATCTGCATTTCCCTCCATGTTCTTTGTTTTATTGCTACCTCTTCCATTTGCCATGTGACAGATGCACAAAGGGACCAGCTGTAGTGCCCAGCCAAGGAGCTGCAGTTGAGTAGCATCAGAGGAAAAGCACCAGTGACTGTGAAGATGGTGAATAAAAGGAAGCTGGAGGGATGGACTCACCTTTCCCCAGGAGCCAGCTTGCACGGAGACTCCTGTTTCTTCCAGTCAATTTTCTAGGCAATGTGTAATTTCTAGAGCTTCTCATCCCTGCCACTAATGACCTCTTCCGTTTCTCTAATAAGATTCCTCCTCAGAGATTAGCAAATGTCTTTTGAAGTCAGAGTACACACCACCCACTTCGTTTCCCTTGTCTGTCATGCAGATAAAACAAAAATCCAGTCCAATTCTATGTGAGCTGGCAAAACACAGCCCATGAAGCCTTCAGACAGTCCTCATGCAAGGGGATCTGTCATTCAGCGATGAAAAATAGTTAATGGGTTGTGGCCCTGCATCCCCTGTCTGAGGTAGAGAGG
>JAAGAY010132732.1:0-41541 GCA_011801015.1 Ardeotis arabs | reverse complement strand
TTCTTTCGCTAATATTCATCCATAATCATCAACAAAATAACTTAATACATGTAGGCGACTATAATGACAGTAAATGCTGTGTAGGAGGCATAATATATGCTTCATTGTCAACGCTTGCATGCTGAATTAAATACCCTATTCTGGTCAAATGCTAATATATTCGATGAGCACTTTTCCATAAACAGACTTTTTAAATGCAAGAGAATAAAAAGGTGATACGAATAACATATTGAAACCATCCGAGGCGCGAGTTTAACAACCAGTGGGGTTTTGCAGCGTCTTGCTTGATATTGGCGCTGAAATTATCTGCATGAAAAAAAATACTCAGGATAGGATCACTGCTGCCCTAAGTGCGGTCGCCCGGCAGGAATAAAGCGGCATCAAACCTCATTTTAAACTGTATGTTCTTTTTCAAATGGACTGTGCCACAGCTGGCAGCCCTGCAACACATCACACTTTGACTTCCGATGAAAAACAACCCCACCCCACTGCACGAAGGCATCACTCTGCCTTAACTCCCCGGGCTGCGCCGCGCGGTGCCGATGTGCGCGCAGACCCACCCGCGCATCGTCTGAAGAGATGCGGCTTGCCTCCGAGCAGTGCCAGTGAAGGCCCCCCTAGACAGGCTTCATGCCTTTGTCCGTCTGCCACAGCAACGCGTGCCTCTCATCTGTCACCGGCCCGCTGGCCACCGCGTCCTTCAGCAGGACGCCAGGCCTGCCAGCACGCTGGGCGCCTTCACACGTGCCAGCCGAACTCGCTCTGGGCGGGCTCCGGCGCCCGCGCTTTCTCGAGGGGCGAGGGAATGCTTCAGCAGAGCTACTGGTAGCTCTCAGCACCATCGTTTTCCTCTCAGCCAGAAGAACATCTCCTCGTTACAGATTCAGACTTCCCAGTTAAAATGTATAAAGCCCTCATTTGGGAGCGTGCACATTCCCAAATGCGGTTCCCCAAGCAGTGGAAGGTTAGAGGGCCAGCTCGGTTCAGCCAAACGGTGCTGGGGCTCCCGTACGGCACGGCGCCGTGCAGCACCGCGCACATCAGCCGGACACCGCAGCACGGGGCCGCGCGCGCCCCGCGGCTTCAGCCAGCGCTGCCTTGTCCTTGGTAACCTGTAACGATCGATGATTCCTCTTCCCTGCCAGACTTGTGATTTTCCTCTCCTCCTTTGCGTTGCGGTAATTGGGCAGCCTAGGGACGCAGCATCATAGCGAGCCCTGAGCAAAATCGCCCCAGGTACAAACGCATCTAGCTTATATTTTAATTACTCTGCTAATACGGGGAGGATTTTACAGAGCAGCAAACGCCTTGGTGCGGCGCCATCTGTTCTTCCTTCCACAAATACGTTTTCCTCGGTGATCCAGAGCAAAAGGCTTAGCACATTATCATACCATAAGACAATTTAAAAGAATAAATAATTCCTGCAACATAAAGCTCCATATTAAAAAGCCAACGCGACAATAATACCTGAACGATGCTACGTATATCAGAGCTAAAAATAGATTAGAAAAACAAAAAAGTACAGCCAGAGAAGTAAGGAAAGCATGTTTTTAAGGTGATTTATTAGGAACTATGAAGCAGTTCTGCCTTTGTGCTGAGCTTTGAACAGGGAAATTGGAATAAACAAAATTATTTTGCTGTATTAATAACTTGCTCTAAAACCACACGTATGCATAATATGCTCACTGGCTGCCAAGTCAGGACCACGATTTTAAGGACAGATTTTGTTGAAAATCTTTATCTAGAAAAATAAATGAGTCAAGACAGCGATCCCGACCCCGGGAACACGAAGGGAGAGGAGGGGTGCCGCGGCAGCCGCTCCAGGCGTGCTGCTCCGAGGGGCGGCCGCCCCTGTCCAGGGGTGATGACTCTACCAGGGGTACCACGGCCGCGTCAGGGAAGGCGTTTCTGGAGGGCAAGATGATAAATCAGAACTTTCCGCCATGTGAAATAGATGAGATTTGCACAATGGAGGGAATAAAGCGCCATTTCTCATCCTTCTCTCCTCAAGCAGATCCCTGCCTGTCGCACCACAGAGAGCCAAATGGTGTGTTAGCAACCTGGAGCTCCAGCAGCTGCCAACGGAGCTGCTTTATGCAATACAAGGGCCTGGCTCATTGCTTTGAAATAAAAAAAAAATAAAATAAAATAAAACAAAACAAAACCCCCTCTCTGCCCAAGACCAGTTTTACTGGGCTGGTGGATTTCCACAGATCACGTGGCCAATGCCCACATGATGACACTGGAGTATTTCAAAGTGCTTACTCTTAATTACAAGCTTTTGCTTTACTTGCAAAGTATGCCAGGCTTAATGACATGCCTTTCTAATATGTTTTGGTCAGAAAAAAATGAAACAAATGCTAATCAATGAGACTTAAAACTTCATATTTCACTCATGGAATTTAGAACAAGGTCCACCTCTCGGCTGAGGAACCGCGGTCCATCATGGCCCAGGGCCTCAGCTGGGCGCAGGAACCGAGCGCAGGATGAGAACTGGCGACAGCCTCCACCTCCTCACTGCTTTCAGAATTAGCTCTCCTTTCAGGCTAACGTCAACGCTCCGCGTTTGAGCTCTGACGGGCTGCTTCGCCAATTACCATCAGTGTCTTTTGTGCAGCAGCTTACCCAGGCTTTTAAAGCTCGATTACAAGCGCGCGTGAGCAGCCAGGATGCCTGCCACATTTTCATATGCTGAAAATAAATACATAAAATATGACAAAGAAAGACTTTTATTAGTGCCATACTTTTAGGGAAGAGGATAAAACATCCATTAGAAATCCTGTTAACAGCGTTGGTCATTATGAGAAGAGGGGAAACAGCTTTCCTAGGGATTTGATTTCTTTTCTTTCTTCTTAATGGGTACTACTCTTTCACCATCACCAGCAGACAATGTTGTCTATTAACATTTACTCAGCAGTTACCATTTTTTATACTTCCTCATAACCACGGCGATTCAAATAACGCTGTTGCTCCGCTCCGATATCTCTCCTTGGATAAACACAGATAATGATCCCGCACCAAAGCGGCCCCTGCTCCCAGTGACGCTGCAAAAGTTGCCAGGTAGGGTAATTTGGCTAATTCCATCCTGCCCCATACTCGAGAAAAAACATGTTTAAGCATCATCAAACAGGGTTTTGCAAAATAGTTGTTTCTCAGTTTTTCTTGAACAACAAAACCCAGTGCTTTGAGGCCCTCCGATGTGTTTGCACGTGCCACCCCTCCCCAGGAGGAACCCAGCCGCGCCTGCAGCAGACCCGGCCGAGCACGGTCGTTTGTGACACGGCTTCACTCCGTAAGGACAGAGCTGAAAGACGTATTAACAGGAGGCTCAAGTGTTTCCATTCAATACTTCCATATTGTATTTCATTTACCCCGCGTGCAGCGCAAAACCAATTACAGCGAAACACCAGATTTAAATACGATGTCAATCCAACGACGCTACAGCGGCTTGATTTGACCTCTGTGGGCCAGGGCCAAACTGTAAGAGAAGAGAATGAAGCAAGAACGAGCCTGGACGTTTCCAGTTAAAACCAGAGCAGCGGATTATTAGAAAGGGTCTGAATTATTTTTACCTGGGCAAAACAAAGAGCAGACAGGATGAGTTCCGTAAGAGACAGGCTAGAGCTCGTTTCTAGGACAAGAGGAATTAATTACGAATGCTTATGGACACAGTGAAGCTACTATAACCCACTCAGTCTTTTTTCTCACAGAGCAGGTCTAATATGTAATAATATGGTATATTTTGTGTTACAGCCGGGGAGCAGGGTGTTGCCCTATCTGTTAAACTCATTCGCATGAAGGGTTAGGCTATGGAGCCCATACTCAAAACCTAATCTCCCTGTTAGCTTCCCAAAGCTTCCCAAAGCTTGTCAGATACAGCCCAATCTCAGCTGTCGAGCACCCGCTCTCGATTACTCGGCTCAAAAACAAGATCAAAGCCAATCTAGAAGCACGGTTACTGCGTTGTTAATGCCTCTCTCCCAAAAAGCTCATACAGCAGAACCCACACAGGGTACAAAGCCAAAGCACGTTTTAAGGTGCGTGCACGAGCCGCGTCACTGCGGTACGTTCTCCCGCAGCACAGCGGCCGTAAATAAGCGGCTTATCGTGGCAAGTCCTGATTTCTAAGGTAACGAACGGCTACCTTACACACGCTGACTTTGGTCTTCAGTCTCCTGAGCCCCACGCACGTGCGGCCCTTGTTTTGGCAGGTCTGATGCGCCTGACCTTTACGCGGCGTGAGATTGCCATTTAATTATAAGAGGGCACTAGCCAGCCTGGAAAATGGAATCGCTCAGCAGCAAACCCCGCACGTCAGGCAATGCCGCACGCTGTGCGATCGGGCAAGCAGCGCGCAGCAGGGCTCCTCTCGCGCTCGGGAAATCGCTCAGTAGAATTACGGCTTCTGATGGCCAAGCTACTTACAGGCAAATAAGGTCAAAAAAGTGTTAAGGAGCACAAGGGAAAGCCTAGCATTATTCACCCGTTCGGAACAGAAAGCTTCCATGTCAACCGCTAGCACGTAAAGTAAACATTTGCACAATCCTTCATCTACATAAATCTAACGAATGCTAGAGAATTCCCGCTGGTTTGTAACCATGACTTCTCCGCAAGCAATGGCAGACGAAAGGACGGGTGGGACGCAGCGCTGTCTCGGGTGGCGTTTGCCCCACACGGGAAAAGAAGCCAACGCACTGCCCTACCCATGCAGGGACACAGGGAGTGCAGGTCCCCGGTTTCCCCATCGAATCCCTTGCAGGCACATCAGAGTCTTCTGGCGCTAGTATTTCATAGGCCGTAGTGATAGCCCCCGGCAGACCGGCACAGGGACTCTTCAGCTCCCCTCTCAGTGCAGCATCGCTTGTGAGATCCCCACGTGGAAGAATCTCAGTGTGACTTAGAATAGTGTTCATTGAAATGAGTTTTTTTAAAAAAATAAAAAACCACACATGAAGAATTCAGCATGGGATAGTTGGAGTCTGAGCCCTTTGTCTATTCACAGGACCCCAATTCATCGTGCTGCCTTTGAAAATCTGAGAGGGAGTCCGTTTTACATAAAGTTGATGCATGAAAACAAATGTTTTTCCATTCATTTTAATATCGTAAATGTTAGAAAAAATCCTTTTTGCAAAAGATTAGTATTCTTATCATAAAAGAAATTATTGTTATTTGTGTTATTTAGCAAGTACAAAACTATTCTTTCCAAACAAATACTTTAAGTGGAACTTGCCAGGTTTGACACACATGATGTAAGAAATGACCCACACTAGCAAAACGCTCCTATTAAAATAAATACAGAATCAAAAAGGTTTATTGAAAGTACAAATCCCTTGATCCTAAGACCCAAAGAAAGGAAGACCCAGCTTTGGGGAGCTTACATGTGAATCACGATCCATATCGCAAAGGTGTTCTAGGAAGCATCATTGGGTTATTCTCTTAGTACAGCTCCGCTTCCATAGAGCTGCAGATAACACACACAGTCTGCATTTTCCGAGAGAAAGCAAATTTTGCCTTTGTTGTGGCAATGCTGGCATTCCCATGACAGATTTTGTCCCCTTAGAGCTAGGTATGTGTTTTTGTGCAGCGGGCCTTTTCCCCTGGCAGCGTGCTCTGCCGTCAGGTAGCCTTGGCGGTTAAAATGAAGTCAACCCTGCTGAGATCAGTACAATAGGACGGAGCAGCTGGCCAAGCGTCTTTACTTCTGACTCGCCACCATGCATTCATGGCAAACGCTGGACTTCCCTTCTCGCTTCCACTCGACGGAAAGTGAGGCAGGACCAGTACGTTACAATATGTAAAAGAACAAAAGTCAGCCTACCAACGGAGGTGCCTGGCCCTCATGCAGGGCCACACTAAAACAGACAAGTTCATAGCAAGTAATTATAAATGTTTCTGACAGCCAGCCGTAGGGAATGAAAGACACACTGGTAATGCAAAGAAAGCAAGCACGCGCTGCACGCTCACGTGCTCAGACACAAGGCATGAATATAAAACCCTACAGAAAGGATCATGCGTGTAAAGGATACCCCACGCACACCTGCACTGTAACAGAAACCATCATTTTTACACAGTGCCCCAAACCTCAGTCTAATTTAGATTAAGTAAGTTTGTTCTGATTTTATTAATGAGCAGGCTGAATAAAAATCAGCCGCGACGACCCACTTTTAATGAATTTCAGAACTGTGCACATTTAGTTGAGGTGGGGGCAAATGTCAGCAAGTAATGCTGCATTTTATTCCAGGACAGAAAGTAGCGTATAGATAACAGAAAAGCCAACTTCTGCCCTTATTTTTGCACGAGCAGCTTTCTCACCAAGAAATCGTTGCCTAAATTACATAGTAAATGTAAGCATAACGCCAAGCGCAACTCAGAGGTGCTTCTGTACAATGTGCCATTCATAATTTCCCAGCCAGATTCCACGTTATGGCCGATACCCACCACACCTTTATCTGTCTGCTGCTGCTGACATTTCTGCTTTGAGCCCAACCTACAGTGTCTGCGTCAAAAGATCAGATATCACACTTGTTTGTTTTCTAGCTTGCTTATAGCTGATAACGGTATAAACGGAGCGAATCCAAGGAAATATAATTCATCGCAGTACACTGGTCACCCTGCCGCTGCTGCAGAAATATATTCCCATGCCTAGTGTGAACCCAACTGCATCAAATTCCGCTTAGACATCATCAATCAGCACAGAGAGCACTTTCCCAAAGCTCCTGCAGGGCTGATTGAGTGAAGCCAGACAGCCTGCGTTGGTCGGTGCACTCCGCAGTGGCCAACGCCAAGAGCGCGCTCCCGCGGCGTCCATCCATCTCCCAGCCCGGCAAAGCGGCCGCGCGGTTCCTCGCGTGCGGTAGGATCTCGCCCTACGGCAGGGCTGCAGCACTGCGGCGCCAGGCCGCGGGTAACGCGAAAACGCTGCCTTTCCTCTCTCTGGGCGAGCGTCAGCCACAGAGGAGACAAAGCCATCTTAGTACGGTAAATGCACGGGTGATGGGAGATGACAGAGTCACTCTTCCCTACCTTCACGTTGCTTCTGTTCAGGATTCTATGTTATTGCGGAATCAGGCTGCAGACTGTACATTGCGTTACGATTAGAAAAGGATACTTATATTACTCTTTTTTTATTCATTTCTAAATAAATCATCTCAAGAGGACAGGATACGGTGAGGATTTTAGTCTCTAAGAAGTGGTTTGCAGTAACTAAATTAAACGGTTGCCTTATTTATGAGGACTGAAGGATTTTTTTAAAAGAAACAACATCCTCTCCAAAGGTACCAAAGGAGATCTGGCAGGGGAGGTTCTCCCTGGTGACCAGCTAAGATAGGGAGGGGGTTTCTGTGCAAAGCGGCCCGGCAGCAGGAGGGGAAGGGGAACAACCTGTGCAAAAAGAGAAGCTGATGTCTGAAAGGCTCCTGGAGACACCAGGCTTGGGTGGATGTGTCCCAGGCCCTAGCGCTGGCCTGACTCCTCCACTCGCAGCCGCGCCGGGGGCCACCCCGTGCCTCCGCATCCCGCAGGAGCCACGGGGCTCGGCCCTGGGAAGCGGCCGGTGCCTTTTAGGAGGGACTCAAGCCAGGGAAGACCATTACAGGAACAATGCTACCATACATAGAGTATCTGTCCCAGTAACCGGGCAGACCTTCCTCTCTGCAATTAAAGACAAAGCCTCTTTAAAATCCATGGAAACTCTTCTCCAAAGCCATGTGATAACTTGTACCTTACCGCCGTACAATGGGTAGGGAGAAAAGCGCTCTTCCATAACTCGCTCGTTAGGTTACCAACAGAACTTCTCCCAGGATTAAAATACAGCAACATTTTCTTTTGCTATGTTTTTTTTTTTTTTTTTAATTATTTTAACCTGAAGTTAACAGAGTCCCTAATTCTTTCCAAATCTCAGCAACAGCCTGTAGGGATGAGCATATTTATTTCCTGCATCTGTTCTCCAAATTAAATCAGAACATTATTATGAAAGAACGGTTCCTGGTAGGCCCCGGGGAAGCTCTTATGGAAACCTTACATCACAGCGATGCCTGCTGCCGGTGATCTCTGTACCGCAGCACGGCTGCAGCCGTTCGTCACCGAACTTTTTTCCCCCTCCTTTTACATTGTACTAATGCAACACCACTGCGGGGTTAAAATCTGGTTCCGCTGGAGTCATGGCAGGACTTCCATCTCTGTCAATGGATGGAGGGTTCCGTTTCAGAGGTTGATTACGCTGTCAGAAGACAGCGGGCCGCGTGGCCGCGAGGCAGGCGGGCTAGCAAACGATCAGCTGTGTTGTGCTGCAAAACCATTTGCATTGGCTCTGCCATCAGGAACATCGTTCGAGGGCTTCTTAATTGCAGAGGTGAACACAAAGGAGGAGCACGCGTGCCGTTAATACAAAGCCGATGTTGAACATAGCGCGGAGCTAGGACCCAACCCGAGTCCAGACCTCAGACGATGTACAGCGTTCGATGATGCATGTCGTATTTTCAGTAGCAACAGACGATGCCGTTTGAGGGCTGCAGCCTCGTAGGATATACCCGTGTTTCTCGCTTCTATGTCATATTTCGTATGGGTTTAGAGAAGATGGCCTCTGTCGTGCATTGTTTGTGACATGTTTCTTATCCCAGAGAGGTGTACGATGTAAAATACGTCAGTGAAAAGTGTATATTTTATGTGAGAGGAAAATACATTTTAATAAAGGTAAAGCTTTGTTAGCTGTAAAAATGGCAACTGTTCAAGTGTACAGTAACTTCTTACTAATGTATGAAAATCTGTGATATTTTTGATTTGATTGTATTTGTATTGCCCAAATAAAACATTTTGGCTGTATTGTTCCTAACTGTTACTTTTTTTAAGGGGGAAGTGCATTTTTTTTTCAGAAAAACATACTTTATTTAGAAATCAAAAAGGGAATTACCATATTTTCTGGATGGTGCCTGTAGTGAACTAGCCAGTTGCCCTGAGTGAAAGTCTGTCTTGTACTGTAACCTGAAAAGTTAACTCCTGTACGTATTTTTCTGCACATTGCTATTTAGTGGTAAGAAAGCAATAATTCTTCAGCACAGGCTTTCAACAGAGAGCTGCTGGTAGAATAAGGCTCCGAGTCCTCAGGGGACTCCGAAGGGACCCCTGCAGAGGCAGAGCTGGAGAAGAGATGCAATATCTATGGTGATGGTGGTATTTAAGCTATCATGGCCTTTTTCTCCTACTTTTTTTTCTTTAAGGGGAGATATAAACTTAAAAGATACAACTGGAAGCCCAGGCAGCACAAGTCAGCTGTCTCCAAACTGAACACTGTGAAAATGTCCATGCCAGGGAAAAAAAAAAAAAAAGAAAGGAGGTACAATTATCTTACTAGCATATAGGAAACCTGAGCTCCTTTCAAAAATACAAAGGAAAGTCTGATGCACCGCCTGTCTCGCGTGTCTATCTGGGTGCGAGCTGAACGCTGAGGTTTCGTTGGTCTGCCCATCTCCTTGCAAACGAGTCGGGCCAGGAGAAGGAACAACATGAGCTCTAGCAACTCAGTGCTCTTGGTGTGTGTCAGGATGTGTAGCAACCAAAGCATTTCACATTTCCCAGTATCCTTGAAAAACGGTGAAATTGTTGGTGATGAGGTAAGGGTAGACCAAAGGTGCAGGGAGACGTCTGACAGCACGTGGCCATGAAGCCCTGTCCAGAGAAAGGGAGCAGGCAGGGACGGCGAGTAGGAGCGGCTGCTCCCGAGCCACTGGAGGCTAGGTCAGCCGGCAAACATCACCCGATAGAGGTCCAGAAGAAAACCAGTTACCTGAGGCTGCCCGGTCATCAGTAAATCATGACAAGGCAGGTGTGGGAGGCAGCGAGCTGAGGAAGACGGGACCCCAGGAGAAAGCAGCTGCTTTCCATGTGAACCTGAGCTGACAAAGTGTCCACTTTGGTAACCTACCCAGCAGTGAACCACAATCACCTAATACAAATACACTTTTTTTAAAGCATCAGCTACATCAACCGTGTTCCCTAGCCAACCCTGCCAAGACAATACTCACGCTTTAAATATTTCGATGGAAGCATAACAATAATAATAATAATAATAATGCCCTTATAAAGCCACTTTCATTTCAAAAGGGTCTAAAACCATTTTAGAGACATTGGCACACTCAAGAATTGTTTCATGTGACACTGACCTGCAGGTGCCTGTGGGGTGAAACCCGGTGATGCGGGAAGGGCACAGAGCAGGCAGGGGCAGGTCAGAAGAGGAGGTGAAGAGCACAGCAATAACCGCACGCACGCGGCTTCACGGGGAGCTTACGGCAGCGATGCGGGAAGGAGGCTGCACATGGAGATCTGTAAGACCCCAGGAGATGCAGAGCAGCTGCATCCCAAATGAGTCTGGCTTGATAAATTGCTCGTTCAGAGGGAACTGAGGCAAACGGAACATAAAGCCTCACAGGAATTAGCACAGGATCTGAAGATCCTGATGCTACACTTCCCCACGCAGTTGTACCTTTGATAGGCCGCACAATGCATCAGAGCATTAATTATGTCTGGAAAATGCCACACAAAAATGGTGAGTGTTACTTTCTGCAGCATCTTTGCTCTTCCTGTGGCAGGCTGTGGGGCTCCTGCGGCACGTCTGGCAGCAGCACAGCTCCGAATACGATGACTCTCCCACCATCCTAAAGAGAGCTCTCCAAAGGTGAGTGAGACATTAATCAGGGTCACGCCAGTGGGCGTTTCCTTAACATTTTCTTAATCTGCTGAGAAGAATCTCCATGTCAAACAGCACCGTTTCTGCCTGGACGAAGTCACCGAGCGGGAGGTGCATATGTTGGATCGGGTTCTGTCCCGTAGCCAAGGGCTGGCATCAGCAGACAATTCAGGTTCCCGCTGGCCTCCTGCTCACCCGCCCTGAATTCCTGCTGAAGGCAGTGGGAGTTGATTCAGCCCCACTGAGCGCGGCCACGTCCAAAAGGACAATTAACCTTTAGAAGAGGATTTAAAAAAAAAAGGCCAGGGATACATTTTCAGAGCAGGTGAGGCAGCCCCTCGAGTGCAGAGCTGCTAATAGCACTTGAGAGCAGGTAGCTTGGGAAGCCTCTCTTGAAAACACGCCTCCCCACAGCCCGCCACGTCCCCTGCAGACACCGACCGTCCGGTCCCACTGCCAGCCAGCACGGTCCCGCTCGCCAGTGGGACTCCGCGGTGAGACAGCTTCCTCACAGGGGAAAAGCGTCCTCGCCACTGCGGCACCGCCTCGTATTTGTACGTTGTAAAATCTACCCGAGCATTACCGCCAAGTGTTAGGGCAAGGAATTGCACCGAGTACTGAACCTTAAACTACCCCCACTAATGACATCACAGCATTCCCAAGAATTAATTTCCTTCTGTCTTCAGGTTAATGAGTTGAAAACAAAAATATATGTCTCGGGCAACAACAACAAAAATATTTATCTAAACCGCCCAATCTTTCCAATCGTCGGATTTATTTTTCTCTTTTTAGGATGCTAATGTGTAACGTCAGGCTGCGTGTTTCGGGGACAGGCACAAGGTCTGGTTTTCCGGATCCGAATGGGATGATGTCGGCGTTTAATTCTGTTTGTTTTTCCCAGAGCGCATTCACCCTTACCTGCTGAACGGAGCCTTTCGACTACGCAAAGGGAAAACAAATGGAGTTTTAATCAGAAGGTTTCCATTCTGATCACTGCTGGGCTACTTCCACTTTACAGTTACCAATCAAATGTTAAAGAGTATCGCTGACGGATTTATTTGGATTGATTGCATCTGCCCACTCTCTTGCATTTTAAGGTCTCTCATTACTGTACGCTGTAGAATTTCATTTCTTAGCATGTGTAATAAGCCTCAAACTTCAGACAGCTAATTGGTTCAGCCGGCGTTTCTGCGCCTTAGCTGAAAAGCCAATAACAAGCACCACAAAAAAAAGAATATTAATAGTCCCTACTTTGTAAAGATGAGCTTAGCATCCGGCTTAGGCTTTAATTAATACACGGAAAGCAAAGAACGCTGCCTTAAAAACAGAGATCACCAGTAGATTAAAGACTAACTTGCAACGGGTTTTTTTGTATCCCTCACACATCCAGCTATTCACGTCCCTGATAGATTCCTTACCCCTGAGCTTGCACACTGTGAGACAAAGACAACAACCTGTACGTTAAATTCTGTAGGAGTGAAAAACGTACAAGAACCCTTTAACCGTCATCTTTAACTAGAGGATCCTCTCTAACCATTCTCCTTGCTAAAAGTAAAATTTATTGTGCAATTCTTCTCACCAAACATATTTGCAAATGGAATAAAAAATGAGGCAGTGTGGGGTTTGATGTTCCAAGGATTTTGGTGGCGATAATTAAAATACAGTGCTTTGAATAGCCTGGTCTACAGCAAGTTAAATGTTGATAATACACACCAAAATATAATAGAGAATTTTGCCGCAAGATGCTTTTAGGCATTTTTTGCTTCTTGTAGGTAGTGATTCAAATAAGCATCCGGCCTGGAGTTGGCAGGCTCTTCCTGCTAGCGCTCCGCACAGCGGGAATTCCGGCGCGGGTACGTGCTCCGCAGTCAGGCCTCCCCCACCCGACAGAGTTATGCCAACCAGAGCACGCGGGGCCGGGCAGAAATCCAACTGCTGGTGTCCATGGGCCACCTCACAAGAGATCCCAGGGACAGACCCAGATCTGCCAATCTCACACGGCGTACGTACGAGTCGTACCTCCGCCCTCTCTGACGCGCCCGTGTCACACCGCTGGCAGCGTACACATTCTCAAACCCGTTTCCTCCTCTCCTCCCGGGACGCTCTGCCAGACCCAGATGATAAAGCCTGCCAACAACTTTTATCCGGCATGTGGACTTGGAAAGCAGGAATCGGTCACCGCACACCATTCCCTCACTACAGCTGCAGCCCAGGTGAAAGGAAATATGTATCCCTCTGCATGACCAGCATGGAGGGGAACGCTCCTCTAAAACACAACCCATGTCCAATTTGGGCTAAAACTGTATTCCCACTCCCACCCTCCCCAGAAAAACAAACCAATCCTGCCTCTGCTGACAATTCCTGTCCTGGCCGTAGGAACTATGCGCCCAGCATGCCAGAGGCACTGTGCCCACTCCAGAGGCACTGTGCCCACTAGAGGCACTGTGTCCACTCCAGAGGACGGTTTTCTACCAGGGGTTTGCCTGGAGCACCTCCCAGGAGCTGAGACTTTGGGGAGGGAAGCATTCCATTCTTATTTTCCTATTAGAAGTGACAAAATATTATTTGGAGCAAGGTGGTGCAATGACCCACACTAAGCCCTGACCATCCTGGGTGGCTAGGGCCGGTCCTGCACACCCCAACCCCTCCACACAAGGCCATCGGCATCGGCAGCTCGCGGGTCAGGCCCCCAGGGAAAAGCTTGTGTTTGTTTCTAACAAACCATCCCTCTGGAAAATGTATTTTCTTGCTTTTCCTACCTGGAAATGCCAACTAGGATTTTTAATGGGACATTTGACTTGCTTGAACAGATGCAGGCTTCATTAGTTGTTATTTTTTCCCAGTGATAGGCAGCGGCAAATCCCACACTAGACTTTTGTGACTGTGTCTGATAAATGTTGCCTAGAGCCCTGGTACTATCTTTTAATAAGCACAAATCTTGCTGCTGCACTGGCTTCTTGTTCTTTCTTCCAAAAAAAGAAACATCTCCTGATGTCTCATGCTTCCCCTCATCCTCCCTTTGCTGGCAGAAAGGCTCATTTTTCTAAGATACCTGAGCTGAGCAGATATTATTTTCTACGCTTGAAAAAAAAAAAAAAATGAACCAAAACAGCACAAAACAAACTTTGTCTTTATTAGCTGACTTGTTTCTTAAGACACCATAATGACAGTAACTGTTTGTAATACCGGTGTAACCCAGGAACCCTGCTATCCACACAACAGGCAGAAAGTGTCGCGTCGCGGTGTCTGCGCATCATTATCCCTCCTTACACGCCGCAGGGAGGGGGTTACTGACAGCTCCCGTCTCCCGCCCAACCTCAGAGATCATCTCCTGAAAGCATATTTCTTCCTCTCGCGCCCCACCGTTCTAGGGACTGATACACACCGGGAAAGTTCCAGAGGGCAAACCTGCAGCGCTGCACCACTGCACAGCTGGAACAAAACCGTGCCGTATCCCCTTCCCACTGCAGAGGGTCAGAGAACCGCCTTCTAAACACGCGAGCGCTCCAGAGCAGGTCCATAGCGCAAAGATGAGAAGGAGGAAAGCTCTTATTTACCGCAAATAGTCTTCTGGGGCTGTTTGCAAAGAACAGGAATTTTTTGTGCATTTACGTCATCCCGCAGAACACAAGACAGAAATAAAACTTTGGAGAGAAGCGGCGAGTGCCGTCCCTGCAGGCAGCGTGGGCGAGACAGTAAGTGTGGCATGCTCCTTGCCCTTCACCAGACCTTTCTCTCTGGATTTTCAGTTACTCTCAACAACAGCGCCAGGCTTTCAAGCGCAGCTTTTCCTCGCTTGGCAGAGAAAGCAGGCGAATGCATGGCCAAACGTCCCTTACTCGTGGCACTGAAATGAAGCAGCTGCCAAACCGGACGCTGCGAGGACGGCCCTTGCTACCACTCATATTATGGCCACTTGGCGTTTCAGTTGGCACCTGCCTGGGCAGCGAGAGGACGCTCAGGCACTGCCTGCAGCGCCACGGCGGCACTTGCCACGAGCAAGGCGCCGCTGGGTCTCTGCCACAAGGAAAGTGCAGGAATCACCGCACCCAACAGCGCCCAGGGAGGTGTCCACACCCCCAGGCTTTTCTGAATATGAGCAACCACCACACACGTAGGTTCTTCACCTTACGGGCTAGCATTGACTGAACAGTCAAGCTACCTGGGAGTATCTATGGAACACAACTTTGCAAATGGATTAGCTTTTGCACCTCAAGCGCTGACATTTTGTGCCTTGCACCAGCACTGCCAGATGTCAGCAGGTATTTCGGTGAAGCCAAGTGTCAGGCGATGACGCACGGCCCCGCATCCCACAAAGCGGGTAAACGGGCCCAGAGGAGGTGGATGTCAACTCGCCACGCCAGCTGACATTGGCAACTCGTTTACAGCCGGCTTAGGGATCGCACCACAACCCTACGCTATGCAGCCGCGCCCCCCATCTTCTCCAGGGCTCCTTCTGCAGCTCCTGGGGTTTATGCTGGCAGAGAGAGCAGGAACCGGTCACCATTGAGCTTCAGCTAACAATGCACTGAATTATAACTATGGTCACACACTTTTTGTGACGTTATTTCCTAACGAGGGCTGGTTTATGTCATCAGCGGGGGTGTGCATGCCTGTCTTCATGCAACAAGTCAACGCTCTGACTGCTTTCACTGAGCTACACCAAAGGCTGGAGTCTCCCACCGCAGCTGCCGCAGCCAGCCAACATGGTGGCCACACTCCCCTCAGCCAGCCAACATGGCGGCCACGCTCCCCTCAGCCAGCCAACATGGCGGCCACGCTCCCCTCAGCCAGCCAACATGGCGGCCACGCTCCCCTCAGCCAGCCAACATGGCGGCCACGCTCCCCTCAGCCAGCCAACATGGCGGCCACGCTCCCCCCACCTGCCAGGCCCGCCCCACCACAGGGAGCACTCACCGCTGGCCAATCCCAGGCCCCACCTGGTCAACCAATCCAGACAGACACCATGGCCACCCAATACGAACGCGTGCAGGGCGCTGTGGCCGCCCAATCGCAGTAGGCGGCGGTGCCGGTGAAAATCCTCCTGCCCCCAGCCCTTGGCAGGTTTGTAGGCTGGGATTTTACACCAGCGCCACCCAAATATTATTGAGTTTTTGGTGCCTGCTGTGACCAGCACTTCCATGTTGTCTTGGCTTCACGACCTATGGGCAGCCTCAGAGGGCAACAGCTCCAACAGAGCTGCGATAAAGAGCGAGCCACGCTGACGGGACTGTGGTGACTCATGGAACAGGGTAGTTTTATAACAGGTTTCAGTTAATTACTGTTATTTTTAAAATTAAAACAAGACTATTACCAAATAACCTGACTGTTACTCACTGTTGATAGTCTTTGAGAAATCTGTGAGGAACCTAAAAGAACAGACCATGTTTCAGACACAGCGCGCCGAGGGGAACGCGCCCCGTGGCCATTCGGCGCCCGTGGCAGAAATGGCGGTCAGGCTCCAGCGCCCTCCAAGCAGCCTGCCCGGTCACCCCAGGACAGCAGGGCTCTGCCCACTGCTCCCCTGCACTGCTCCTTGGCAAAAGCCATTTTTAATCACATACCTGTCCTGCATTAGTAATTATTCATAACGACCGCTCCGCTGAAGTCAGTGGGACTATGAAAGCTGTAGGTGTTCACCACGTGTGTCTTAAAGGAAGTAACGTTTGGAAGAAAGAAATTACTCCTCACACTGCCTTCCATTGTTTTGTATCCTCCATCAACCTACTTTATGCTCTTTCTTGCTTTTTGTAAAACCGTTTTTGCAAAAAAACCAAAGTCCAAACACAAGGTGACCCAAGCAGCTGTCTCTGGACAGCAGTGTGTTCTCTGTAGCAAAAGCTCTCTCCAGTGAAATTTAATTTAATACATTAATGTGGATCCGTAAAACGGAGTCGCACATTGTGCGAAGTTATTTATGGCGCTGGGATCTTACTGATTACAGCGATAAATAATACAGCGTGTATCGCTGGGAAGTAATAGAAAACCAGGTAATCAGCAGGAGCAATGAAGAGAATTGGAACAATTCTGCTGTTACTCTAATGCAATTATTTCATAACAGCAGCCTTCGCAGTTTTGCTTTTCAGCACATTAAGTCTCTACTCATCTGGTAACGATGTGGGGAGGATTCCCTTCGGCTGCCTGCCAGGCGAGCGGAGCTGCCCCTTGCTAGCTCCAGCCAGCGGGGTTACAGCTCGCCAAGCGCCCCACCGCGACACTGAGCTTCAGCTTAATCCGGGGCCACGGTTCGGTCAGGACCAACAGCTTCAATTCCTATCGCAGTTTACGCAGGCTTAGCACTGGTAAGTGCAGTTTACACAGGCTTTACATCAGCCAAGTGCTGCACCCGTGCTGCCCGAGCTCCTGCAGCATCCCATGGAGAGCAGAACCCACAGCCCTCCCTTACATGGCTGTTTTACATAACACAGGGACAAAACTGCTATTACTTAAGAAGAAAAAAAATAAAAAACCTCTCCAAGTTTGCCAGCTGATGTATCTCCACTGCAGCTACAGACATTTTCCTAACAGGGAGAGGAAAAGCTCTCAAAATACATGTTTATATAATTCCTGGGTGCAGGCTTAACTGGACCAGGTCCTCTGCCTCTCCCCACCTCTTGTCATTTGTGTAGGATCCAGGCTGATTGCCCCTAATCCAGAGCTGGGTTACCACATTGACGTGCAGGCAATGGCCCCAAACTCAGATGGCTTTAGGAGCTCAAATGCGCAGCATCTGAATTTGGAAAATATTCCCAGTTGTCAGGCTCAGAACAACAGGACAACCGTTTCTCATACTGGGTCCCGCGTTACTCTGAAATATTCCATATCCCCACAGCGATGTGTGTGATTGCGGCAAGAGCTCTGGGACCCAAGTACTTTCAGCACTCTCCTAATTACTGACTCCCCACTTTCCACAGCCACCTCTCACTTATATTCCCTCGTGGAGGCAAAGCACCAAGGAGAACGGTGTTTTGGGGTGGGCTCGTGTGTTTCTGTCTTTCTAACGCCTGTGTACAAATTCAGCGGCGACACTGAGCAGATGTATAAACTCATTCCACACGGATGCCTGCAGTTCTGGCACTCTCTTTTGTTGGAGCCGTTAATGTTTGTGGTGATAGAAAACAAAGAGCTCCGTGTGCATTTGGGGATGGTTTATACTTCCTCTTTAAACAGTGAGCTACAGAAGGGCTTTTCTAACAACACTTTTTCTTCATAAACCACATGGCTTTAGCTCCCACTCCTGAGGCCACTGTCACCAGGAGCTCCACGAACAGGATTGGCTTTAGCCATCCTGAGAAACCTCCACACAGCAACAAATGCATTTCTTGGAAACAACCAACCAATCTCAACTGTTCAGAAAGCAAAACTCTACATGAATTGGAAGCATGTAACCCAAAATAGTCACCAGCATTTGTCAGGAGAATAATCAGACACTTACCAGTAGTTCCAGAAGCAGGAATGGTGCTGTCTCAAGTTCTCCTCCCTTGACCTGCAGACCCAATGCCAAACCCATCCACCACTACTACCAGTGCTTTTCTGTTTACCTCTCTCATTCCCAGCTGCCTGGGGCTTCTGATTTGTCTGATTGTCCTCAGCTGAGAGAGGGGGAGAAAAAAAAAGGTAAACAGCTGCTAAAAGCCCCTTTTGATACCAGTGTGCCTGCTCATCTCAGAGGGCTTTAGGCATCTTCTCAAGCAGTTCTGTTCCATTTAAGAGACATTCAGAGAGGAGTGGTTAGGGCTTCTGTGAGATGTTTTGGCACCCATGGGAAGGTTTTAATTTGGTTTTCTTCACTTGCTGAAAGAAGCTAGAACAGGCAAGTGAAAAGGCCCCCCTATTGCCAGCTTTGGGTTAAGTGTGGGATTTGCCCTGTTGAGAAGACCTCACCTGGATCAGATCATTGTGCTCCCACCGTATCGCCTGCCCTTTGGTGGCCCCTTGTGCTTGCTGTGGTCCATCTGTTCCCTCAGCTTTACCAGGTAGCATCCAGTATGGAACACAGCCACTCTGCCACAGCAGTACACGTGAAAAGTGTGTGTTTGATCTAAAAAGGTTAAAGTTCTGTTACCCAAACAAAACCGTATTGTTTAGGAAAAGCTTAGAAAGCTTCAAGGAGAAAAAGAACTGAAATCTTGTTCCTTCTCTCTCCCACTGGGGATTAAGTTTTATACTCTATAAATTGCCTAAGAATCAGCCAAAATAAAAACGCAGCTATTTCTGTTTGTATGGAACCAAAGATAAGGGAACGTGCGGCAGGCAGGAGGGATCGTGTGCTGCCTTACGAGAGCCATCTAAACTCAGCAAAGGCACGCACGTTCACCAAGCTCTGTCAGCGTACCGAGGGAGATGGAGTTTGTCGGGTGCACGCTCCCAGCCGAGGTGAGAACGAAGGCGGCTGCTGCCCACCCCCGTGTGCTTCCCAGCCTGCAAACGCGCCAGCAGCCGTGGGATCTGTAACTGTGGCTTGCACACTGGTTTCAAACGGGGTCCATGAGCTGCCACTCCATAATCACGTCAAACCGGCATTGCCGCTGAAAGAAACGCCCTTCCTCCCTTCCAGCGATGAGCATCTGTTCCAGCTCCGTTTCTTGTGGTGGTACAAGCATGTCTCTGGCCATCTGGGGAGTGAACATGGAGAAGTAATCCTGGTTAAGACTAACTCTGTTTTTCCTTGGTAATCCAGTAAACCAAAACACCGCTCTATGTTTCCATGACCAGAATTTGCCTTTTGCAACATAAAGTAGTGGAAATGTCTCAACAACAATTAGCGATACCTATCTTGAGATATTTTTTCAGGGAGGGAAAATTCAAAGATGGAGGAATATGGCAGAGGTTGGACTTCATTTTCGATTCTCAAGCCTCATCAGAGGGTTTCAGGTGGGGCTGCAGAACCTACAAACTCAAGAACCCTTCTGAAAATGCAGAGTAAACTTTGCTTTACCATTAAGTAAATTGAAATGCGCATTTACGTGGTGAAAGGTTGGCAGTGGAGTCAAGAAGAAAGTTCACTGTCACTAGAAAGAACTTCAGAAGGAGACAAAAGCTGGATTGGGAGCTCATGCATCTGTAACTCTACTGCCATTGATTACAAACCGGCTCTGAGCTGTTCCTGGGAATCCTAGGGATCTGTGTGATCAGAGCGATGTTTGCTCGCAACCCAAGACGAGAGCAGCAAGAAGCCATCTCAGGCTGATAAAGATGATGGCTGGCTCTTGTCAGGAAATTAAGAATGCACATTTTATACCTGGCTCATCATTTTGGAGGATTGTTCTAATGCACAGGTATACGCTTTTCCTCCAGTTATTTTTTTCTTTCTTTTTTATCAATCCATTTTCCTTTAGCAATCTGAAATTCCTATTTTTTATCTTTTAAAAACAGCCTTACAGAAACATGCTGGATTCCAAGTGAAACTGATAAAACCACAGAAATTCAGAGATAACGGTGAAATTTGCCTTATGTATTTTTATTCTTCTCCCTCTGCCAAGTCTGAAATGCAAATTACGGGAACCTGCACAGTGTAGCGCTTAAAGATAAACAAATGCAGTTTCAAGTCAAAAATCTCGTAAGAGACAAAATACGCTACAAGGATTCCCGGGCTCGGTCTGCGCCTCTTGAGCTCTGGAATGGCACAGAAGGCTCGGCTCTTACATTGTGTCCGGAATGTGACACGTCAGAGCAATCTGTGCAGTGAAATGACGCACGCACGCGCTATGTGACACTTAGCTAAAGTGCCCAGTCGCTAACTGGCGCTTTCTCCCCCTTACTATTTTCTATATTCAGCATTAATAAAATTCCCAATGTTTTTGACCTCGTGCATCTCATTTCATTTCAGCCACCAGTCTAGGAATCTCCATCAGTCTTTTTTTTTTTCCCCCCCTCAAGATTCCATCTGTAAAAATGTTAAAGGTGAAGTGCAAGCCATCACTCTGCTTTTCAAACCACATCACTGCTCCGCGAGAGCCAAGAGGAATCGCCTGGCTTGCCCGGGCCCCCCTCTTTCGGCAGGGTGTTGCAGGTACGCAGGCTGTAAGTGTCCGTGCACTTTCACAGCGTTAACGGAACCGGTCAGGAAGGATTGGTTCATTAGGGTGCTGTATCCGAACAGCTACTTGGTGCCTATAGGACTCGCTTGCTTTTTTTTTTATGTGTTATATTTATCTGTGACCTTGAACTTTGTTTTCTTTTGTTCATTTGTTCCAGAAAAGGATTTTCTCTCTCTCCCTGTCTTGACAACAACTAGAAATGGAATTTTTTTTTTTTTTTTCAAACTCATACATGAGCGTAGCACATTTCCTAACAAAATGTTACGAGCGTGCAGCGCTGGGCTGTCCATCAGAAAATGTTATCCTCTTTCTCATACTGGCTACCTAATTTTCAATTTTTCCTTTAGATGGACCAGTCCTTGAACAGGTTTTCACGTCAAACACGGTTGTTCTGAAAAGCCACAACTGAGAAAGCACAGAGCTCTGGTAGGAGCCCGGAGCTCTCACTGCTCTCCATCCCCGCTGCTTCTGACTCGCCTTCCCGCTGGCCTCCCAGCCACCGCTCTGGCACAGCAGAGAAGATGGATCCCAGAGCTCTGCACGGCCTTCCTGACCCAATGGCATCAATCAGTGCCACACATTTTCTTGATTGAATAAGCTCCTGAATTTTTATTTGAGTGAATAGGCTTAGTGCTTGCATTAATGGTTATGATGGTCCGTAACATTAACTTCCAGTATTTGATTTCCACTAATGTAAACAAGAAATCATGGAAGGCATCCCAGAAGACATGGTGAGAGCTCAGCTGTAACCTGCCAGTCCAGTCCGCTTGGGAAGACGCAGTGTGGACCCCAGATGTGACCGTACACAACTGTGGTTGTCCCCTTTGCTCCATGGAGAAGGGAGCACGTTAACCCATTGCTGGTCCTTCTTCAGAGGCACGGTGGCAAATACTCTGTCTGCTAATACATAAACTCTACTTGAACCAGCAAATTCAGGCACTGGGAGCAATCTGACGGAGGAGGCCAAAGCTCCGTGCAGGTTATGTTTCCTTTCCCTGCTCGTTTTCTTGCTGTCTCGCAGTCGGTCGCCTGCAGCTCGGTGTCTCTGTGCTGCCTTGCTGTGCACAGTGAAACACATTCTGACACAAGCAGCCTGGAAACTCTGTCATAACGTATGTTATATATACAGCAATAGTCTCTATTTCTTAATATTCCAAAGTTTCAGGTTTTGATAATCATCTACATACTCCAGAGGAAACCTCAGTAATTTCCACCGCTGATTGCAAAGCTTTTTTGTCGCTGAATTTCTTATTTTCCTTAAGAACTCTTAGAGGTTTTTAATTTATTGGTAGACTGTAAGCCTGCTATGACCATATATAAATAGATATACACACATACAGACACAGAGTATGATTGTTTAGTCGTCCTTCCTCTCCTAGCACAGTGGAAAAGGTATGGGGGATGTGCTTCAAAATCCCTGTAAATCCCAGTCTGTCGCCGCCCAAGCTGAAGTGAGGAACCCCCTTTGCTAGGGGGTTCAAGCACTCAGCGAGAGACACTGCTTGCACACATAAAACTGAAGCCAGCGCGAGTGGAGGCCAGACAGAGGGACCAGCGGCCTGAGGCCGGACAGATGGGCACCCAGCTGCAGGAGCCAGGGTCCTTCTCCACAAACCCGCGGACCGGGACCGCGGGCCAGCCTTTGGCCATGACTGCTTTGCTCGGAGGGGACGATGTTTAACCTGCTGCTGCCAGGAAGATGCGCGGAACGCCAGGCTCAATGACAGGCTTTGGACAAAAATCTCCCTCTGCCTTTTCTAATCCCGGGTTCTGTTTCAAAGCTGTGATGGCATAAAGGTCAGAAGACGCAGCCCTTATTTCCAGCAGGCTTCTGTGTTCCTTTGGAGATGTAATAGTTCAAGCCCACACCTGCAGGGCTCCAGCTCCCTTTACGATGTGCACACACCGATGTTCCGTGAAAGCAAATCCCGTCTCTCTCAGTCAGCCTGCACTGCTGTTTAGAGATCCTGAAGAAAGGAATCATAAAATACTGAAGTGTATCACACAAAAACTGTGTAGGGCTCCAATCACTCTGGAATATACTTAATTTTTTTCTCTTGAACAGAAACTGATAGTATGCAATAAGAACATAAAAGCAGCAGCAACAGATAACACAGAGCTGAAAAATTGTTTCTCTGAATATTACAAGAATGTGCCTATGATAAATGACGCTTCTCTGGTATTGTTTGCCCAGAGAAATGGTGTACCAAAGCCAGTGAAGTTACTTCTGAGATTTTTCCTACCCAAACCTTTTCTCTAAGCCAGAGCTCCATGAAGATACTGCCAGCTGAGTTTCTCCGCAGGCTGTTTATGCCGCAAGGTACGGATGCTTTGGTGCACCTGCTTTTTTCAGATTCTTCAGTTCAAAGCTTGAGGATGATGATACAGTGTCAATAGCGTTGATGTTACGCTAGTGTAACGTAAGGAACCGCAGCCGTGCCGTACGTCGGCCTCTCTGCTGGCTTCAGGCCCAGCATCAGTCCCGGGCAGCTCCGCGCGGCAGCGGAGGGGCGAGGAGTTTCACAAGAGGGTGGCAGCCACCCGTGCCCAGACCAACCGGCACAGCTGTGCCAGCCCAGGGACGTTCTGCAGGCTGTTAAACCCAGCAGCGACCCATCCGCCGCGTCAACGCCCATCAGAGCAGCCACCGAAGTACTGTGCGCGCACACGCACGCGCAGAGGCTCACAGCGGGGAGCTGGCTACGGGTGTGGGGTTTTGCACGGATATCTTTGACTCGGCTGTAACTGAGGAGAGCTGGAGGCAGCCCCTGATGAAGAATTCCTGCAGCCCCTGATTATCTGACGTGGTGCCATCAATGAATCTGCAAAAAAAAGCATCATTTGTCTTCCGTCACCATAGCAACCCATAATTTTGATCCGTGTGCATGCGTGTGTTTGGCACCCGTGGTTCCACGGCGAGACCGCCGCCCCGTGCAGCAACATCCCGCTCTGATCCCGCGCGCCCGCTCTGCCGGGCTGGATTCTGAGGAACACGGCAGTGCCAGGCTCGGGAGAGCTCCTCAGATCCCCTGCGTTACCTCACCCAAATCTGGGGAGCACTCTGACATTTGATTGATCTTCGGGGCACGGTGCAAAAGATACGGAGCAGAGGTCAGCAGAAAGTTGAGATTCTTCTTCAGTGCAAACACAAGTCCAGGAGAAAAAAAAGGGCATAAATCTCAGGATAAAGAAAAAATAATTCTAAAAATCAGACAATTCCTCCTTTGTTTTTCCCCTTTTCTTGCTCCATAAATCATTTTATTTATGTAATGGAGAACAATAAAGCAAGTCAGATTTAGAAAACATTCTTTCCTGTCAAAGAGTAGAATGATTGATGCTGTGCAAAAACAGTATCTAAGTAAAAAAAAAAAGAGCTTTCAGGGATGATTTACTGAAATCCACTGAAAGATTGAATTTGGATGCGAAGCATGCCAAGTATTCAGACTAAATTAATTAATTAAATATTTGGGAATGGCCTTGAATAGTTAGAACTGAAGAAAAGAAAAATAGCAAAAGATTGTCTCCAGTTTGGACCCAGACTCCGTATTATAAAGAGAAATGGTTTCAGAATAACAGCGTAGCCCCAATATCTGGCGACAGAACAGAAGCCTTCAGCTGAAACAGAGGAACTCTTATCAGGCAGCCTCGGCATTTCTGTGGCAATGCGTTAGCACGGCACCGGAATAGTAATACGTTGCTGATTGTAAGCAAACCATTTTTCTCAGTTTTGTGTTCCACTCTCTGTTTCAGATAACGCCCTGGTGAAGGGCCGTACGTGAACATGTCTTGCATGCAGTGTCCAACAGAACCGGGATTGCCGCACCGCCTCTGGCCCCGGCTGTCCCCACGTTCGTTGCTGTAAAGCGGGAGAGCGGCGGGGCGCTGAGCGTGCGGGCAAGCGTCGACCAGCGCTGCGCACCAGCCGCGGCTCACACGGGGGACTGAGGATCTTTTGAAAATGGACATGAATAAACAAACACCGGCTCTGGAGCCGGCGCTGGGAAGGAGCCTGCAAGTCGATGTGTCCGTATGAAGAATCGACTCTGCAGACGGTCACTGCCCTGGGCCGGCGCCACCCAGGGCAGCGCTGGATCCTGGGCCTGGCACGTCCTGTCCCCATGGGACAGAGCCGGTTCAGAGCTCTCGTCTGCTGAGGGACTGAAAATCTGAGCGTCCCCTGTACACAATTTGCTCAACTACATTCATGCCAGCTTTTCCTGTACAGGAACTCACTTGCTCTGACTAGGAAGACAGAGGTAGCCGAAACCCTCAGCTCCAGGTCTCCCTCCATCAGGGTACGAACGATGGGGAGGGAGTGGGCAGCAGGGGCCAGCTACACAACGAGGGACAAACCTGTGAAACGCCCCTCTCTTCATCGGGAACAGCTCAGTACCCTGAGCGAGCTGTACCATAGTGGTCTACATGTGATAAATTCAATCCTGACCATGCTTAGATCGGCTGTTGCTACTGTGATGGAGTGGAGGCTTTCCTAAAAAAAGAACTAAAAGAGAGGGAGAGTGGTATTTTTATTTTAAATGCCGAGTCTTGTGCTCAGAGGTCTGTAACCCTGGCACTGCCTGGCCAGATGGGTGACAGGCAGAGGAGCAGAGATGGGAATGCTGGCCGGATGCTGCATGGCCTCAGCCGGGCGAGGCCGAGGGGCAGCTCTGCCTCTCCTCAGAACGGGCAGGAATGCTGATTAAATCGAGATCTTTGTCCTTGGCCAGTCAAAGCACAGATGAAGAATGCACGTCTTGTCATCTTGCTGTGAATATTTGGGGAGCTGCCTAGCCAGAAATGTTTTTTCTTTTCCTTGCTCAGATTTGAAGCCTTGGCAGCACACAAACACTGGATTTATTCAAAGCCTTTTCCATAGATCTTGCCTAGTTGAAAATATGTTTCATAGATTAAAACATAAACTAACCCAAAGTTGCCAGCTCTCTGTTCGTTGTGACCCAGATCACTCTGTGATGCTCCTGCTGCAACAGATCACACAGAGCAGGACACTTCCAGCAGGAACAACGCAAGCACGCCTGCTCAGCACGACGCTGCACGCGCTTTGCGTTAAACCCCATCTGTCCACGCTTTGAGTCCTCTGTCTGTGACCTTCGCACGCTGCCTGCCTGGAGTCCAGCCTCAGAGGTGGCGGCAGCTCTGTGGAGCTTCAGAAAAGTCTGGGTGAGTTGCAGGGTGGCGAAGCAAAATATTGTAAAAATGTTTTCCATTTTCCTCTGTTGTAAATCATCACATTGAATTGTATTTCTCTTTGGGGTGAGGCACTCCTGTTCTTCAAGATGCTCAGCGATGCCTCGCGCTAGTGAGAAAAAAATCGTGAGGTGCAAAGGCAATGCTGTTGGTGAGGAACAGCCGGGAGCACTCCGAAAACGGAGGGAGCACCAAAGGCAGATGGGCTTCGTGTAGGTCAATGTGAGGTACGGGAGATCACGAGGAAAGCCCTGGGCATGGTGACGGTGACTTTGGGAACGTCAGAGAGCGTCAGCAGAGCAGAAGAGCTGTCCTAGGAGGGGACTGAAAGGCTGGGGCTGTCTGCCTCGGGAGCAGGCAGAGGGAGGACGGAGCCGAGGGTTACAAAACCTGGCAGGCAGTGAATGAACTGAGCAGGGAGCTGCTGTTCAGTCACACACCCAGGACTCGGGAGCAGCCAGTGGGTCTAGGAGGAGGTTGGTTTAAAATAGATAAAAGAACGTTTTTCTTCACACAGCAGGTCATGAACCTCTGGAACCTGGTGCCACAGTCGACTCTGAAAAGGATCAGACAAATTCATGAACAGCAGGTCAATGGCTACTAAAGACATTAGGAAGGGATTTAACTTCTAACATCCCTAATACAACTCTTCTATATGCTAGGGGAGTGCAAGGCAAACAGGCAGCAAAATTGGGTAAGGCTCAGGCGCTCCTCTTGAGTAGCACTGCGTGTTCCAACAGCAAAAGCCAATGTATTTGGCCAGACAGACCATCTGTAAGGCACTTCTAATGGTGTCACGTTCTTATCCCACTGCTGAAGGATTGGTTGCTCTTAAATTGTAAATGTAGGTCCATCCTCCCCAACTTCAGGCACCGATCTTGAGTCCCAAATTACCCCAGACTTTTCCCAGCCATGTACCTCCACCTCTTCCCACCACCCGACACGGTTAATCTCCTGCCCCAGGTTTTCTGCGTCCCTCACATCAGGTGGGTTGGCTCGCAGGAGTGAGGTCAGACAGCTCCATGCCTTACTGTCTACAGCTGACTGCACATCTACCGGGACGGCGTCCTTGCAGCTCAGCCTCGCATCGCACCCGAGCTAACTTGTAAATTGTCAGTCGACTTAAACTGTTCATAGAAAGCTCCACACTTTGACTAGAGAAATTGTAGATTTCTGCAAACTCAAACAGTTTGAAAAGTTCCTCTTGGTCACCGGTTGGGTCAAAAGGGATGGGGCAGCAGGAGCACTGCACTGCAGAATTTTAACCCAATTATTATTGACTTTGAGCTTTGGGTAAGGTATACACTGTCCTTCCCAGGCTGCAAGAGGGAAGGTGACGTGTTCCACCCAGCAAGATAAGAGGAGGTTTATGAGTTGTTCCCCCTTTGGCACAGAAGGTCACAACATGAGTAAAATTACGAGCTGCTGTTGGAAGGCATTCACTGCAGTGGAACATGATCACCTAGTTAGAGAAATCCAGCAGTCTCCTGGTAAAAGGTGAAATAAAGGAGAGTGTTCGCTGTTAAATGCCATGTACTTTTTAGCTCTTCATCGATTTTTTGTAGGAGTTTCTAAAAGCTATAGGGACTCCGGTTTGCAGGGAATGAGGCTTTTACTGGCATAATCAAAACAATAATGTTCTGAGTGTCTGTGCCTCCTGTGTTCACTCTATGCAATCCAGAGAGTTGGGTGGGAAAGAAGGGGAAAGTGGAAAGGGACAGCTGAAGTCGATACGAGACTGACGATTATTACTCAGCATTTCTATATGTAAAATGCATGCTGTAAATGGCTTCTAATGACGGCTAACGAACCAGGTTGAGAGAGATAACACAAAGAGTATACAAAGCTGCTACAGCAATTTATAAATACCTCTTATTAAACACTAAAAGCAGCTGTTTAATGAGAACGTTCTTACGGAGTGAGCTGGATGATGAATTCACAGTTCAGTTAGTTTGTGGTTAAGTAGGTATCTTGTGAGGATCTTCCTGGGCATTCCAGAAAGCATAGGAGTGGGGATTTTCTTCAGAACAACCCTTTTCTCATCCCACATCAGCCTTGGTATCACAGACTGATAGAATGGTTTGGTTGGATCATCTAGTCCAACCCTCCTGCTGAGGGCAGGGACACTTTCCACTACAGCACCTTTTACGGTTCGCCCTGGACAACTGTCAGTATGCACACTCAGATTCCATTTTAACTTATGCTTCATGGGATTCTGCCAAATCTCTTGAGACTGCATGATACAAATGTGAGGCTGTGGAGCAGTGACTTTGGTTTCTTTATAGCATGGTATTAGGAACGAACAGACCTGGAAGTCACCACCTGGAGAGCAGGAGAGTGAACAGAGATGCTCAGGCTCACCTTCCTCCACACATTGCTTTAAGATCTTCAGAAGAATGTGCCCTAGAAGTGTTAGGTATTATTGTTTCTGTGATACACTCCTTACTTTGGCCTTTACAAGCTGTGTTCGTGCACTAGACGTGCTCGTCTAGACCGGAGCTCTGTATTGTACTTTTACCTTTCGATGCCCAGGGAGGGGCTTTCCTTACTGTGAAACGGTCGCTTAGAAGAACACCACACCACCTCACACGTGAGGAGGACCCGCTCTCCAACAGAGCTGAATCTTTAGTGGAAAGGCGCGTTAGTGAGCTCCAAAGGAGCTCCAACGGTTCACCATCCGAGCACCAGCGATCCCCTCCCGTGCCGTGGCGTGGAGCGGCGTGCCCGCGCAGTGCGAGCCGGCGGGCAGTCACTCGGGGTACGTTCTTGGCGCCGCCGGGCCGTGGTGACCAACTTTTGCTGCAGCAACATTTGGGCCCCTGCCTTGGGGCCTGGCCAGGACCGCCTGTCGGCTTGCACGGGGCCAGCCTGTTGGTGCTGGGCCTCCAGACACCGTTTGTCACTCAATTCACCTTGGGCTGCACGTCGTTTTTTTTTTCTCCTCTTTAGCGTGTGTTTTAGAAAAGGATAATGTGCTGGTTTTCCACAAGATTTATACACCATCTCTATCTCTTCTAGGTAAAAAGAAACGACTCCACTTTACCTGTCTTAGTCTGATGTGGATATTAATCTCTAGAAGTATCCGCAGAGTCTATCACCTCCAGGTATCTACCGTTAATATTCTGAGCATTGACTCATGAGCGGCTGAAATCAAAACACACTGAAAATAATCCTTTCTTCCTTCTCATTCATTCCTTTTCTCCCCGAGCTCGGAACTTTGTGAGGCATTATGTGCCATGCCTCTGAGGAGGACTTTTTTGTTTCTTCTAGGTCTCCAACATTGAGATTTGTATCTTCTGACTTCTGTGAGAATCCAGCTGAAAACATAAAGACTTCTTAAAGGAAGGATTTGTATTTTTTCAACTGAGACCTAAAGAATGATATCTACAGATTCTTGGGGATAAATGACCTTCAACTCACATAATTTGTCAGGCTACATTTGAAGAATGTGCAAACATTTTCCAGAAAGCTATTCTTACGGATAACTGCCACCCCTAGACAAAGTCTTTGGGTTTTGTGGAAACACATTCATGTTTCATTGCTGCAGATGCCCAGGCAGCTGTGTAGAAATCCATCAGTGGTTGGAGCTGTTGAGACATGACTGACAATCAGTCTGCTGGGAAAATAAAATAAAAAGAGCTAATCCTGGAATAAAGGATATGCAGATAACTTTCATTTTAATGAACAAATACAGCTAAGACCTAACAGCAAATATATAATGCATAGCAAGGAAATTAATAAACATTCTGAGACATCTTTTCAGAAGTCCAAAGCAGCGTATTTAGTTTAGGAAATGGATTTACAACTGATTACTTGCTCTTTGGAGACGTTTTATCTGGTGAGATGAGGAGTTCTGTCTCAGCATGACGCGACAGAAGTATGCATTCTCCAGCAGTTGTCCCAGCTGGCCACTGGGATTGCCTTAGCCTGAAAGGATAGCTTCCAAACTTTCCCTCTTCAGCTGCAATGACACTCATGGGTATCCACATGGAAAGAGGCTGGATTTCAAATAGCATCCAAGTCCCAAACATCCAGGTTGGACTGATCTGTTGGTATATAAATTGATCACTGACTGGACATTTTCATGTTGGAAGCTTGTTCATTGTAATTCTGACTTGATTTGCTTAGAACAGTCTGAGCAGGAACACTACCCGCCCAGTTCCCCCCAGCATTACACTGTGCGTCTGCCCCGGATGGAAACAGAGCCACGGGAAGGCTGAGGTGGGCAGGGACCTCAGGAGACCTCCTGGTCCAACCCCTGCCCAGGCTGGCCAGCACGGCCTCCAGTTGAGCTTGAGTATCTCCAATGATGGAGACCCCAAACGTATTTTCTAAAGTTTAAGTCTCGCATTTAAGCCACACGCAGAGCCATACAACAGAATAATGCTTAATATGATGAAAAATACAGATTGTCTTGTGGTTCTCATTCCTATATTTGAATGCCCTCAGTTTATGATAAATTTGAATGTATTAATTAAAAATGGATTCATTATTTATTGTAGCTCCTTTCAATGCATCGTGGGACTTTTTTTAATTAATTACTCAAACACTTTCACTGTACAATTGAAATTTACTGGTATTTGAAGCCCACCCGTAACACAATCAACATGTAGCAGGTTGTTGCAAGCAGCTTATACAAAGCAAATGGCTTTTCTGCTGTTGTGTTTGAGATAGGCCTGAGAATAATACATTTCCCAGGTTAAAAAAACCTGAGAAGACTTGGTGTGAAGGCAGCAGTACAGGTCTCTCGTTATGTGCATCCACACACGCACGCATCCACATGCACACTACTAAAGCTCATACTACGTGGTCTTCTTCAGACAAACAGTTCATAAACTTGACAAATTATTTATCCATTTCCACCCTTTCAGTTAGGATCCTCTGGAAACAACATTTATTTTCATTTTTCATTAATTTCTAGGCAACGCAAAGTTTCCCAAAGTTGACACTAGCAGTAGCCACTGCAAATGAGGGTGCCGGGTCAAGCCCAGCCCATCCGATTTTAGCACACTGAATGTGTTTTCCGCTCTCAGCCGTGACTCAGCCCGTCACCATCTTGACCGCAATCAAGCCGCTAATGGATCGGCAGCGCGGTAACCGCCAATTACTGCAGCATCGATATTTTCAAGCTTTGAAATAGCAGAGGCCACAGAGAAAACACAGAGAAATATATGTGCTTTTAAATCAGGGCTTTGATTGTTATCTCATTTGAAAGAGTAATTAATTGTTAGGATGTATTAGTATACATAATAATAGTTAATTACGGTGTCTGTATCTGTAACGCTTCTGTTACATCAAGGCAGTTCACTCCAACCACGCAGCACTTTGCTGGTGCAATCGAGTGATCTTTACGAACGACTGCGGATAATACCGCCGAACAGATTTATTGCTTCTGCAACAGCGACGGTATCATTTTCTGTATTTTCTTCTTAGCAAGGTAAATATTTGTGGGAGTTCTGCTCTAGCCATCCCAGAGTTATGTCTGAGATCCACCCTGTTTGCGTGATGTCTCATCTGACAGCCCACAATGAATAACAGAAATTTCTTCTGCATAAACAACGGTAAGCCCATGGCAATTATTGCTGTCTTTATTGATACACGCCGGATCGTTTCCTCAGAAAACACAACGCTTTCTGTGGGGGATAAGAGGGACATATTGTCATTATTGATGGAAAATGACTGTAATACAAGAGAAATGTGAGTCAGCCCACAACAAAGTACCGACATCGCAGGTCAGCTCACCCAGAAACCATGACTGTGCTCTCTGCCCACTTGAGCAACCGAGCCACTACACCCCACGTTCGCCCCAGAAAAACCTGCATGGGATAAAATAAGTTTACACAGCAAAATATAAAAACTAAAATGTACACAGCAAAAAGGCGGAGTATGTAGGGTAGTTCTAGCTGAAAATATTTTACTTAGACTAGAGTGATTCTGAAAACAACTCTTTTCAACCTTATCTTTGCATTTCAATGGCATTGAAGTCATTTGTGTGTAAAGTTTGTAGAAAAATCTGTGACAATTTGACATTAAAGTGACAGTTATTGTTGTTCGAGATCAAGTATACAGGCTTTGATCTTAAAAAGCAGATGGTTTCAGGAAATACAACAGCTTTTATCAAAGACAGGTCAGGTCTGAAGTTCCTCCCAAATGCAAACAGGCAAAGTGTTTCCCTGTTTTTCCCAGTTCTTTGCCACATTCCAGCCAGATCTTCCATCTTCCCTCTGTCACTTCACAGACTTTCTCAGTGAATCTCTGCCCTGTGTTTGGTTTCTCTTCCGAAACTCTCTGTCCTCAGAGCTACTCCCATGGAGGCCACCACCTTTTCTAGTGTCACCGCATGAATCAGAAGCTCTTCCCAGAGTCTCTTCAGCAGCTCAGTCACCTCCAGAAGGCTGAAGTCCTCCTTTAGACCACTGACCTCAAGTTAAAATTTCTGGAGCGCTCTGTAAGCCCTGCCTACCTATGTCTTTCTCTACCTTCATTCCCAACTGGCAGACTCAGCAAGTAGACCCTACTTTGCAGGCAGTACTCATGGCACCTTTATAATAAAATGTATTCATGACCATTTCTGTGAAGCATCTCTTGCACATATTAATGACATCTTCAAAAAAAAATCTGTTCCGAGAGCATCTCACCTGGGGCGCTGGCAGGTAGGGTCCCGATTCTCACTCTGATTAAGCAGCTCAGTGCGTTCCAATCAAGTCAGAGCACTGGCGCAAGAGCACGCAACATTTTCTCTTTAAGCTCTGTAATTAGCTCCCATTAACTTTACTCTGAGAACAAGGTTTAATCAACGGTATCACTGCTTTGTGTGGCTCCTCATAAGTATGGCTGATTGACTGATTCACCCTCTGCTCATCTGACAAATAAATGAAATGGGGACAGCCGCCGGAATGAGAGGACTACGGGGTTGGACTAGATGACCTTTAAAGGTCCCTTCCAACACAATCTATTCTATGATTCTATGATACTATCCTACAGGACCAACCAAAGATGTTGGGTAGGGCTGACCATCTGATGTGGAATCAACCTCCAGACCCCACAGTCCTTCTTTTCCATGCCACCAGCCTCTGGCTGGGCAGGAGGCAGGGCTGCTTCCACGGAGCGGCTCTGCAGGACCCCACTGTCTCATGGACTGATGTCGGCGTGCAACTGGCCAGCAGAAAAGACGGAGCTCCCATCGAGTCTCGTTCAGTACTCCTTGCAGTTGACTACAGATCTCCTGTTAATCTCAGTGGAACTGGATCAGGCTCAAGAAATTGTCCAGCCACAGGAGACTCGGAGGTTCCCATTGGAGTAGGACAAGAAGCCAGTCCCACCTCACCACTGCCTTTTCTCCCCATGTTCCCCAGCAGCCCTTGACACAGGCAGCAGCATCAGCAGCTCTTCAGGCAGCGTGCAGGCTGAGCTGTTGTCTTCTCCACAGAGAGCCTAAATACTGACTTGCACTCGGCAGAGTGACTGCATGTGGCATCTATCGGACGGGAGGTTTGGACAAATGAGGTTCATCATGGGATTCTACATCAGGAACAGACTGTTATTTTCCAGCAGCCACAGAGCTGGGAAAGGCCGGCTGCAAATTTCCGAGTAATCACCGTACGAACCAGGGCAGAGGCTTCCCGCTGCAGACAAGGGAGGACCTGAGGCCTGGACCAACCTCATGTCCAGCAGCTGTCTGCTGGCTCCGTGCCCACGCAGCCTCGTATGCGCCGTACATTCCACGTGGCGCCATCCGCAACCTAAGGTAAACGGGGTAAATTCAGCTTGGCTTCCCAGTAAGTTTTGCCTGCATCTTCCAGCTTTGAAATGGGACTGGGGCATTAGCTAAAGATACAATTACTTCAGAAAGCAGCCGATTCAATTAACTTTATTAAGTGGCTTTTGATCAAAATACATTTGTTTATAAAATCCCAGCCGTTACAAACGTGAAGGAGAGAAAGATCTGGTCAGCGTGAAAGTTTCTGGTAGAAATCAAGACGTCAATGGATTTAATTAGTAATTGAATCAGACCTGTAAAGCATAAATTGATCTAAATATTGGAATTTTATTGTCTAAATGTCAAGATTCCTACGAACAATGATCAATGGAAGATAAGATGAGCACTGAGGAGTGTTGTAAAGGCATTATGGGGAAATAAATGGAAATACTTGGCACTGCTTCCCAGTAAACCATACCGATGGCAGCTGATGAGGTACTTGGCTCACATGGAGACGCGGCAGCATTGCCCCTTGAAATGGAGAGCTGCTCTCGAAGCATAAGGAGCTGTAGGAGCTAGAGAAAAAGAGAGGGGGAGAAGGAAACCAGAGAATAGGCCGAAAGAAAAAGCTTAATTGCTAGCAAGAATTTTACCGTAGGGAATGGAACATGAAGAACTGCACAGGGCAAGTTGTTTTGTTCTGAATGTACTCAGATGAAACCTAAAATTACTCCAATATTTACATTTTTATCAATAGCTTTAATCCATTTTGCCATTTAATTGTACAAAGCCATCTTCCACAACAAGAGTATCTGTACTTTTTAAAATAAATTGTGGTTCAAAATTTTAAAACAACCCTCATCATCACATAAAAAGCTACAGATGGAGTTTTTATATGCAGTTGTTAGCTCAGTAGATAGAACATTGAATCCCTCGCCCATTAAACGTATCCTCACCACAGATTTGCTGCACCTGCTATTTTCCATCTCTGTGTATCCAGTACTGAATATTTATGGTCCATCCCCAAGGAAGCACAGGCAGGGCGGGAGGGGAGCATCATGGCACGGCGATGACACCTGTGGGAAGTGGTCACCAGCGCCCAGCCTCAACTGCAGCCCCTCCAGCAGCAACAACTGCATCCCAACCTGCACATGCACATGCACAGGGAGAACAGACATAAGGAGGGTGGTGGGACACTGGCCCAGGGTGCCCAAAGAGGTGGTGGGTGCCCATCCCTGGAAACATTCCAGGCCAGGTTGGCCGGGGCACTGAGCAACCTGATCTGGTTGGAGATGTCCCTGCTTCTTGCAGGGGGGTTGGACTGGATGGGCTTTAATGGTCCCTTCCAACCCGAACCACCCTGTGATTCCATGATTCTACGACATACAGCAAGCCAAGACATACTGCAGGTACTTAGAACCATTTTAATAGGTCTGTCTTTATCCGCATCCCAAGTAATCAGAGACGCTTTGACGTCGTACCAAGGAGACACAAAGTCCTCCCACAGAACCACTCAGACACTGTGCCTTCACCTGATCTTCCCAGGGCAGAAGCTGGGGACAGTAACGCAAACCTGTGATGTCCATGAGCTGGAATAGCTTAGAGCCTCTTGTCTGCAAGAGACGGGAGTTTCCCATGCCCACGCAGACATCGGTTAGCATGGACACTGCCCTCGACTGGCCCAGTCCTTGGGGATGGTGTCACACAAACTGCCTCCGTGCGTTCACCCTTGTCCCTCGCTACGGTGGGATCAAGACTCCTGGACTCACACTTTCCCCTTGCTGTGAGCCAGTGTGTCTTCTTGCTTGAGGAGCAAACTGCAAAAGCACAATACTGGCATTTTTCTAGCTGTTTTCCCAAAGACATCCCAAGCAGCAAGCAAAGATGATTCATAGTCCTTACACCCGGCAGTCTGCAGTGTCTTGGGCGCTGGGGTCCTTTGTAGCTACAAAAGCAGCTCACGTTCGTGCGAGGAGCCATTTTTCATGCCTTCCTCACGCGGCACAGGCTGCGGTGACAAACCTGGCTCTGTTCCGAGAAGCGTGCTGGCATCAGCAGAGCCTGCAAGGAAAGAGCCGTGCCCTGAGCCTCCCGCTCCACAGGAATGGTTTGAGGAATTGTTTTTCATCAATTAAAACAATTCAGATTTTTTTTTTTTTAAATAAGTTTTAAAAAACCCAAGGATTTGGAACAGCTTAAAAAAGGAAATCATCGAGACCGGTCAAAGCTGAGGAGGAACTGGTCAAGTGCAGAGCAGGGCAGAAGAGGCGGTGGTGGGAATGAGAGCGCACGATCCATACACTGGAATCCTTGAAAAATTCAAAACTTGGTAACTTTTTCCAGTGTCAGTGGACTCACTTTACTCAGGAGACTTTAACCTTAAACAAAGAAAAAAACCAACCTATTTTACCTCAGAAATAAATGAGGTTTTCAAAGCCAGATGGATGTTTTATTTCTGTCTTGAGTGTGTTGCCATGCAACTTAGAGAGGCATCAGCTCCCTCGCAATGATTGCCAGGAAACTTCCATCCCATTCACTTCATTGTGTTACCTGATACGAGTTTTGAATGACCTCCTATCCATCTGCCTACATTCTATTTGGTTCTCTACTTTCAAACAAGCACAGCGCAGCACCTTAACCTCTCTTTCACAGTCCCTTCTCCTCGGCAGAGCTGCTGAAGTGGAGCTGGGCTGGTGGAGTCAGACTAGTGCTTACGCTGGCTATTAAATCTCAGGAGTACTCTTGATTCTTATTTTATTGACAGCACTGTACTCTGCCACATAAAGAAAAGAGACCCACGGGGTCTTTGGGTATAAAAGTTGGTTTTCTGAGATATTTGGAGCCAACAAACAAAGACTAAAGACCCAGTAACTAAAAAATATATAGGCCAGTATGCACTTCTTAAACAAAGACAACCATTGAACTAGGTTAGCAGGAGATCTGTCATCCTCCGTCCTCAGAGGCTTGTCAGTCCAAACTGGGTGTCTTTTAACACCCAGCTGCACCCCTGAAGGAAGCATTTAGATTGGATGCAGAAATCTGTGGACATCTGACCCCTCAGGTCTGGAGTAAGGATGGAGAAGAGAGTGGCAGGGCAAGGGTGCTGCACAGTCGTTAACGAAATCCAATTCGGTGCAGCATCCAGGCAAAGATGGATTACTCAAGTTTACGCGAGAAAAATCTTTGCAGGAAAAATATTCTTAAAAGTGAAAAATACAGGAGAAAAGGGAAGCTGATTCTCTGGCAAACCCTTTTGGTACGGATCTGGGACCAAAGGGCAGACGGCAGCGCACTCAGCCCTGCTGCTCGCTGCCATTCTGCTCCTGCCCGGGATCTGAACCACGTCGCTCGGCAGCTGCGCAGAGAAAGGCATAAGCCATTACCGACCTGTTAATTAGGGCCCTAAACGGACAGGTTCAAGCAGGGTGTGGTTTGTTTCATACAGGATTCACTGGGGACCTGCCAGAACAATTTCTGTTTGTGGTCCCATGCAGAACATGAACTCTTCTGCAGAAAGCCAAGCGATGTCAACTGGTACAACCCACACTCGGTGTCCCCCCTACCAGTTTAAGGGGCAGAAAGGAAAGCGTGGTTCTGCTGAAAGGAGAGAGCGGCTCCGTCGTATCCCAACCTCGCCACCCCACTGTCCCACCTGCAAACCAGACCAAGCTGGAAATCTGCACGACTGCTGGTAGTACTCCACGAGGAGTAACAGAAGGCGCCCATCACACCGTGCAGCAGCCCTCGGCACCGCTGCTGCCTGGGCTTTGTTTCTCAGGTTTGTCTGAGCACCCTTCCCCAACAAATCTGGGAGAGCACTGCTGGGTTTTCTGCTTCAGCTGCACCTTGGAAGAGCATGGTGGTGCAATGAAACACTCCCAAGTTATGAAAAACATGCCATGAGTACCCAGAGCGTGCAGTTTCTAACGGCAGCGACTGGGTGGTGACGCACTGCTGCCTTCTCAGGGGAGAGATGCCACGGGGCACGCTGCTGCTTTGGTCTGTTCTGGGGAGGAAGGCACAGGAACAATGCCACCTCCTGGAGCCTCCACTTTGTCTTCTTCTATTCCAGTAATTTTTTAATATGAGATAAAAGTCAGATTTAACTGTCTCTCTAAAACGCTTGCAGGGGAGCAGCACTGCAGGGTGATGTCGGGACGGTGGGCGGCCCAGTGAGTGCGGTGCCTCCGCAGAAAGGACAGGCGTACAGGGGGATAGATCTCCGGGCTGTCAGTCATTACAATCCTAACGAAAACATAGAGAGGAATTTTTATTTCTTCCTTCTGAGCATACGTAGAGTTTTACCACGAACACTGTATTAAGAAGCAGCCTGCGTTATGAATCATTCATGGCAAACGACTGACGCCCACGCGGCGGCAGAGTGACCCGTGGCTGGCTCGTTTGCCGGCAACAAACAAAGCGGCTCTTAATGAACCCAGACAGGTTACGCTGAAGGCTCCGAAGAAGCAAAATAAGGCGAATTTTTAGGATTCAAAGGAAGTTATATATTTTGTCAGGCTCTCACTGGTTTTTTATTCTTTTTTTGAATAATGAATGAAGTTGTTTTAACAGAGTGTTAATGCTGGGAGCGCTGGGTGAAGGAATCCAATTGCACGCCTGTCACAGGCCTCCCTTGTTTCCCTGACAAGAGTTGTCATGTTCCTGTGACACCTGATGTGCAGAGCACCAACTGATAAATAGCTTCCAGATGAAATTGTCAGTCTCCATTACCTCACACCAGCCATTACCCGGCGCGGTGGCCCGGGGTGCCGGGCCGGAGACCCCCGGGAGGCTGGGAGCGCGTGAGCGCGGCGTCTCCTCGCCCGAGGGACCGGAGGAGCCACTTCACAGCCTGGCGCAGAGGCACCCTTCAAAGGTCCGCTGGTAGCAATGATCCTGGGGATCCTTCTTTCTGCCGTGCTGACAGCCAGAGAAGACTCCAAACACGCAGGGTGAAAAGCGATGGGAAGGGGGGAGATAAGAGAACACCTGGATAGCTTTAGCTTTGGGGGGGAAACTGCACACGTCTGTAGAAATTAGCCCCAAAGTTTTAAGTTGGATACCTCCTGGGAGGTAATTTAAATTGAAAAGTTCCCAGCTATAAACGAATTTTCTATTACTCAGAGCTAAGACGATGGCACTAACCTAGTTTGCCACCTTCATTCCCTGCTGCCAGCAGGGGGAACATCCGAAAACCTCGTGCTCCTGGGAATTACTTTCATAGTGTCCTTTGGATTTTTCTCATTTCTGGCTACTTCAGGGAGCCTCTGGGAACGGCTGTGCTATAACCATGGCAACGCTGAGATTTTGCACAGCACTCAACATTTCTGTCATTAACACAAAAAGCGTGGTTGCTAACGCAATAAGGACCAAACTCATTTCTCCTTGCATTCAGTGGACCCGGTATGTGGAACCAGCACCATCCTGCTTTTGGCAGAGGCAGGGTGTGGAGCTGCAGGAGCAAGGAGGACAGGCTGGTGGGCTGCAGTGAGAAGAGCTGCACCTTCCCCAAGGGCCCTGGGAGGGACCGCTGGGGTTTTACTTCTTCTGGGGGAAGCGGACGTACTGGACTACGCTGTAGGGTTTGGGTTCAAGTTAGACACAGCCAGGCTGGCCCGATCCTGTGCTGGCGACAGACCCGCTCCAGGTGGGAGAGCTCCAGAAATCCCTCCTGCACACACCCGTCCCCTGCCTCACCCAGAATTTGGACTGGCCACTTGCCAGGGGCTTGCATTGAATTCAGGGTCTGATCCAACCTCGTGGAAAAGTGTGATTCATACACCCCAGAAAGCTTTTTGGGGAAAAAATGTTCTGTCTTGTGGAGACGCAGAGCACTTGTCTGACAAGACGTCAGCTCACTGGAATCTCTCCAGCTCCTGACCAGGAGGCCCAGCACCTCTCTGGAGTGGGCGCTGAGTCTGGATTCCCTCGGTTCGGTTTGATGTGGCACGTTGGTTTGAAGCATGATGTGAACTGAAATTGTACTTTGAACTCCTTATTCTATTTATAATTGCAACTTAAGGAAAAACAATGTTTACTCACAAGTTTTCTTCTACAATAAAAGAAAGAAGAGAGGAAAAAAGATTTTTTTCCCTTTATGACCATTCACTTCTCTGTAAATAGGACACTTGTTAAAATTACGTTGTGTGTCTGATGTTACTGTAATTGAATGTTCTGGAAAAAGAGAGACTGCCTTCACCGAAATGTGCAAATTTGTAGCAGAATTGGCTGTAAAAATGAGGACACGGAATTGCTTTTGCATTCTGGCTGGTAAGCAGCAATGTATGAGAATTTACAAATTCCCTGGCAGCGAAGGAACGCTCACGGTTCTTCTCGGGCACCCTGAGAGTCTGGTTGCAGAGAGGCGACACAGCAGGCCCTGGAGAACCCTCCTGACTATTCACTCTTTGGGTTTGCTCAGTTCCTTACCTAAACAATATTTTTTTTCTTTATTTTGTCAAAACAGAATTTGGAGAAGCAGCAAAACATTTCATTTCAGTAAGATGCAAAAAGCAAAGCAACTGAAATGAACTCTAGGAGTAAGGACACGGTTCAGAAGCTGGAGGAGGGGTCAGCAGACTAATTCCGACTTCAGAGTCCTCAACAGGTACCATTCAACATCCACTAACAAAAACACAGCTCAAAATAGTAATATTGTGGATAACATTAGTACAAAAACTTCTAGATTCAGTCTCTCTTGGAATTGTTCCTCGCCCTTTAAATGTCCTGCTGGCACGTTTCCTTCAGCTGGGATACGTGTGAATGCATCGTATCACTTGTTTTCGGAGACAGATTGCCAAAGTAAGAGATACTTTGCCAAGTACATTTTATTTACATGTACACAGCAGAAAATAACGATTAAAATTGCCTGCTTATGAAGGGTTAATTAATTCTGTGACCAAGTTACACTTTTGACTACTTAACACCGAATTTCTAGGAGTAAATGCCAATCTGCAAAACCTCCCACGCAGTGCTGTGGATTCCAGCAAGGGCAGAATCTGTGCCAAGACAAATGAAAGGTTTTGAGGAAGCGCAGAACCATCCCCACAAAGAGCTGGAAACTTCTGAAGCCCTCCAGGTAGGTCTGAGCGAAACACCCCTGCTGCGCTGCTGCAGACGGGCGCTTCCGCGGCAGCGAGGTGCTCAGATGCCATGGTGACGAACGTTCCTTGAGAGGACGAGCGGGGGAAATCTAAGGGATCCTCCAGTCGCACCGACTCCAGCCGCGCGCTAATTAGCGGTGCTACCATGCGGCGTAAGAAGAGCAGGGGAGGACGCGCATGGGAAAGGTTAATCACATCTTGTTTTGCTTGACAATGACTCCTTAAATGCTGAACCCTTTCCAACCTGGCTTTTAAAAAATACACATTAGATCTTCTTTTTACATGCCTCACCTTTATTTCCACTGCACTTGCCCATTAAAGGCTTTTGCTCAGACAAATTTGTATTCAAAATAAGCTGGTTTGAACCACGGTAATTCTAACTGTCAATTGGGGCATTACTTATTCTGCATCTCACCTACACGGTGTTCAAATACACCTTTTGAAAACAATAAATATTGCCTTATTTTCTTCTATTTTCCTTAAACACATCACCTTTCCTTTAAGCAGCGGGTTCAGAGAGTAAATCTTCTGCTTTTCCTGCTGGGAACCTTATTATTCCTGTGGTGACAGGGGGGCACAGAGCCCACCAGACAGCATCCTCCTCACACATCGCACACGTGTCATCATCGCAAGCAGTCCCCGCGCACCCGCACCGCCAGGTTTGCCCGCTGGAAATGCCTGCTGCGTTTTCCAGAGACACTGAGGTACCAGAGGAAGGAGGCCTCGGTGTCCTCACATAATGATCTGCAGAGATCACGGTGCACCAGCAACTTGCTGAAAAAGCAATAAATGAGAAGTCTTTGGGTTTGTTTT